>NW_014650487.1:4936115-5010817 GCF_001447265.1 Sturnus vulgaris
AAAAAAAACCCCAAAAATTAAAAAAAACTTTCTAAAAAGCTTAATAGCAGACATGCACCTCCACAGCACTCTCAAAATGAGATTTCTGCTCCAGAGCTGCTTTGAGTCTGGCTGCTCTGCAGCACAGGAAGAACTAACCCATGGCCTGCCATGCACAGGCAACATTTAGAAGCATTTCCTCAAACTTGAAAAAAGTAACTTTTATTTCAGAAGAAAGCAGAGATCAACACCTAATCCCTTGACCACAGGTGCCAGGACTTTAAGAAGAACAACAAATATCACAACAGTCCCAAAGAAAACAGTGAGAGCTGGCATTGCTGCTGTTGGAAATTTGAATTTGTGAACAAAGTTCAGCCTGGCTATTGGTTTCAGTCTCATTTTGCATTCAGGGCAGTGTTGATTTTTGAGTACTTCTGTAGTGGGACCGAAATCGTTTTTATTCCACAAGTCAGGATGATTTTAGCTCTGCTGCAGCCCTGGTGCATCTGTACTCAGCTCAGTTTGGTTCCCTGACACTCAGGCAGGAGATTGTCATCCTCACTTATCGTTTGTTAATGGGAGAATTTGTCATCACCAATGATCATTCGTGTACAATGAACCCAGAAAATCTGCATTGTTCTATGTGATGGTTGTAAAAAGGCAAAAAGTCCGACTGCAAATTTGCATTCAGGTGAGACACACACATTTTGGTGCTGGTCTGTTTTCCAACAACTTTGCTTTAAAATAAAGTTGGACCTGTGTTAATAATGCCAGACCAGGCAACAGCAGAATTTAATGTTATTACCAGTTCCAATATTGGCCCAGGAAGCAAACCTGTGGAAGTCATTTTATTCCTTGGTACCCTCTTTCTACTCCAATTTTGCTTGTTTAAAATGTAAATTGAAGATTATTGCTGACTCCAAAACAAGGACGTGTCTGTGGAGCTAATCCTAATAAACACAGTAATTAAAATGTGGGTGTGCAAGTGAAGCATTTGTACAAAATTTTACCAAATATCTACAGAAAATGAACTTGGCAATTGCAAGCCTAACTGACAAAGATATATTTTACTGTAAGGCTATTAACCTTTTTTTTTTTCCTTGTAAAGAATAATAATAATAATAATGACCTGTTGCTGTTGTTTGGGTCAAATTTCCTGCATGTTAGGGATCCTTTGAACAAAATGTTGGCTTAAAAAACATGATCAATATTGATTCCTGTTGAAAGTATAGAGGGTTTGGGTATAAGTTTTCTACCCAGGGTCCCTGTTGAGCATGTTACCACAAAACACAGAATGTTGTCGACTGGGAAATTATATAAAAGAAAGAGCAAGGCTGTCAATAAAAAAGCTCAACAGTTTTTGTAATTTCATGAAAAGAAGTAACAGCTGCTTTAAAAGGTTTTTTTTTTCAAGCCTGAATATTTCTTTGACCCGCCCCACTTTCAGGCTGACCCTTAAATTTGGATCAGGTGAGTAACTGTAGCTGGAATAGTTCCTTAGCAGAGGGGCTGTTGGCTGCTGTGATCTCTTCACTCTTGTGAGTACTCCAATTTTTTTTTTTTTTTTTATATTTCAGCTTTTTTGCATCTAATGGGGAATGTATTCCCTCAAAAGGGAAAATATATAAAGTCAAATTTTCAAGAATTGGATTGATTTTGAAGCGCGAGGTTCCTTAAAAGGCATTTCTGGGAGAGGAAATTTTCCTTTTGTGATGCTCGTGTTGGGATGAAAAATTATGTTTGAAGCTTTGTGGGACAGCTGCTAAGGCTGAGAGTCTGTTGAAACCAAGAAAAGAAGAAATAATGAACAAAAAGTGGCGTGAGTTCAAAAGAGGGTAATTGTTTGTTTGCTGGGGAGGAAGGTGATGGTGTCACATTGAATTAACTCAAGCCAGATTCCTGAGAAAATCTGTCCTGCTGAGAGTCCCTTCCCAGGGCAGAACATAATTTATGTTCAGTACCTCCAACACCTGAATCCTGAAGAGTTGAGATTTAATAAAACAGTGAAAGAAGGAGCTGCAATATTGAGGAGTGATGAGGGATGGCAGCAGGATTGCAGGAGACAAGAACTCAAGGGTGGCACAGACACAGATTGCTGCAGGTACCAATAGGCTTGCACAGATGAAGCACCACCTTTTCTCTGTCTTCTTTTTTGAATTTTTTTAGAAATTTTTTTGTTAATTTATCCTCTCACTTGAGGCCTCTAGCACAGAAACCAGAGTTTCTTGGGGATGTTAGGAGCTCAGTCTGCTTAGTTAATTCCTGTCTAAGCTGCTGTGGGACAATTGCATGGCAGTGATGGTTATCAACAAACCTGGGAGATCTGTGTTTGAGTTTATGTGGCAAAATAAATCTTCCTACATCTTTATTACTTTGTCAAAAGTGCCTCTAATCTGAGCAATCATGAAAAACTTTAAGTATCCTATTTTTTAATTTTTTTTTTTTTTAGTGAAGCCCCAAATTTAAAATTGATTCCTTTTGATAGTGAACCTTCCCACCTTGCAGGAAGGTCAATGATTAGACTGGGACAACCACGGTGTTTAGGAATCAATAGGAATTAATTTATTATTATTAGCAATAAGGAACTTGCTGTTCCAGAAAAAAAAAAAAAAGAGCTGCTCAGCTGCACATTTTAGCATTGCAGCCTCAATGGAGCCCCCAAATTTTGGGATGTGGAAGCAAAGGGTGTTGGATTAATGATGACTGGGTCAAGTTCATTTGATGGCTCTCAAAGCTACAATCTCACCATTATCTCCTGATTCATGGCAGGCATCAAGGTCCCATTGCTAACTCTGACTGTCCATGCCAGACTTTATCAGTGCTGGGACACGTTGGTCCCATTCAGATTTTATCAGCCTGCAGGGAGAATTATTGCATCATTTTAGCAGCTCCTGTGTGGATATTCTGAGTGGGATGTCTAAAAGTTATGCACCCAAGTTTGAGCCAGTCACCTCAGGCTCCCTTAATGTCCCCAAAAATCTCCAGAGTGTGATTTTTTTTATTTTTTTTTTTTTTGTGACCTGTTTTAGACACTCCCATCTTGGGATAAGACAAATTTCTCTCTGGAGATTCTGTTTGTCTGTACTGAGAATAAACAGAGCTGAGGGTACCTGCCTCACACCCTGGGCAGATGGGGATTAAATCAGAATAAATGGATCACACCTTTGCTATTGTCCATGATGAGTAAAACAGGATTTGCCTCTCCCTTTGTGTGGTGGGGGAAGGAAGGGAAGCAAGAACAGGGAATTAATGTGGATCCATGTAGAGTGAAAGAGCTTCAGTGCTGTCACATAAAAAGCTGAGGGGTTTATTTCACTTTAGAGTGTGGGAAAGATTTCCAGGTCAGCACTGGCTTATTCAGAAGAGAAAAAGTAATGATTAAAGGCAGAAAAGGTAACAAAAAGCAGAATTTTGCCTAAGCACTTCATTTTCCTCCCAAAGCACCCATTGGTCGAGTGAAGGGAGCCCCTTAAGCTCTCTGATAACCAAAATCGATAATTATAATTATTTACACTTACCTGTTGTTCTTTTCACAAAACTTTTTATGCCTCTTCAAAAATGGGGGTGAATATTGTTGTCCCCAATATACAGAGGGGGAAACTGAGGCATGGTGTGGCTATGAAGTGTCAGATTATATGATTGATCAGTCCTGAAACTGAAATGCCTGTTCAAATATTTCATTCCCTGTCTTTAGACCTAAGCACCAACTCATGCTGCTTTTATTTTTCTTCTCTCTACATCCTCAAATGCATAACATGAACTTGCTCCCGTGGCTTTTGGAATAGTATTTTGGAATGGCTTCCAGACTTTTTAGAATACCAAGTTTGTTTGGATTTTTTTTTTTTTTCTTGTGAAGGCCATGAAATAAATTCAGCTTTAATTGTCATTTGAGCTGCTAGAGAAGACAATCTAAGTATAATCAGTTGTGTGCAGAGAAAGCAAGGTGGAACTGCTCTGAAGTGCAGCTATATTTTGTACAGGGAGAAAAAGTCACAGAAAAAATGATTCTTTTTTTTTTTTAAATTCATAATCTAGTCACATTTTATCCATATGACTTTCAAGATGCATTTTGGTATTATTCCCTGCTTGTATTGCAAACAGGGCACCTTAAAAAATGTAATTCCTGTGGGTGATGAGAGAGACCCCAGCAAGACAAGGTGTGCAGCCACCTGACTTTTGGGGTGCAGCTTCTTCAAGCACTTGCACGGGGAAGTACCTGAAGGTACATCCACCTATGGCCCAAAATTCAGTGTTAGAAAAGTGAAATCAGGCTAGAAATCTCGAATCCTAATTGAAATATAAATGTAATTAGAAGGGCAAGAAGTTTTTAAAATGAAATTCAAGAACTGACAGCGCTGCTGTCTCAAACAACATAATTTAATTTCAAACCCTAAATCTGAAATTTGGTAGCTCAGCCTGAGATTTGGAAGGGCAGTCTGTGTGAAGTGACACCTGATGAGTGGTTCAGGGAAGCAGGATTTTTCTGTGGCAGTTCGTGCTGCAGAAATAAAAATGGATGGAACGGGATGGGATGGGATCCACTTGCAGCTCTAATTTGAAAATGCCATAAAATGTGACAGGCACGGGTCCTGGGCAGGGATGCTCCACTCAGGGCTGTGCAGTGACTCTTAATTAATTGACTTTAATTGCTTGTCCTACTCGGGACTGGACTCCAGGTCAGCACTGGACAAACCCTCGTGCTCTCTCATAATCTGGGGAGTTCTCTGTGGTCTTGCTGAGAGGTTTTAAAGGAATAGATGCCAAACCAAATCGGGTTTTTCTTTAAATCAGGAGTATTTCCATTTTTTTTACAGCTCTTGAAGTCCCTGTTGAGTCGCTTTCTAAGCCAATGAACTGATTATCCCCAAATACATTAATAGGAACAGCGTTTTGTGCTCTGATTCCATGAGATCCTAACTGCATTTCCACTCCTGTTGAAATCATTAAATATGCTCAACGCTCCAGAATTAAGCCCTTTATTTTATTATTTTTTATTTTATTTTTAGTAGGCATTATCTTCATAGAGAGAATTCTTAAAAACATCATAGTTTCCCTTGTGATAGTGAGGAAAACTTTTTTAAAGAGTTTGATTTTCATTCTAAATTAAACATCAAAATGAGGGGGAAAAAAGGATCATGTTTTTGTTTTTTTAAATAGACAGATGAAAGATTTTGTTATTAATAATTGACATGAAAGCCTTTCGTCTTGAACACTGGTGTATGTAAACCTCAATAAAATCCTAAAAGTGCTTTTGTAGAACAAGAACAGTCACAAAAATCTGAATAAAGCCACCTTTTCAAAGAACATGATGAGAAAGGGGAAAACTCTTAGATGTGCAGAGCAACACATTTTACATTCATGCCCTAGTTATTAGGGAGCTTTGAAGTATTCACTGTTATTGAATACAGTGTGTACTGTAATTCATTTGGTGCCTTCATGTGCAGCTGAAAAGTTCTAGCCAAAGTGCTTTGGTTATTTTGTGAGCATGGGAATCTGGATGGGAGGAGAAAAATGGTGTTCCAGTCTAAATCTGATGTAGTCCTGAAGGTCTGACCTTGGGAAATATCACAGCAAAGCTTGCATGAAACTAAAATAAGAAACACTGGAAGAAGGGTGGGTCAGGAAAAGAGGTTTTTTTTAAATTTTTGGATAATTTTTTAGGTCTTGAGTGCAAAGAATAGTTTACAGTGTTAAAGTAGCTTTCAGAAGATGGTCTAAATGGAAGGCTGTCTATACAGAATAAACCAAAATTTTCTTCTAATCCAGCAAAATTCCATTGAAACCAAACGAGTCACCTACTTGGGGTAAAATTGCTTGGGCCAGTTTTAGGGGTAGGTTTCAGACCATAAAGCAGGGCTGCCTTCAGCTCAGTAAGACACAAGGCAGGTGAGATCTCTGGACTCCACATTTGCTGCTCCCACCTCCTGGGCAAGTAGGGATGCTGCAATATCATATCTGAGAAAGCAGCAATAACAAACTCATCACTGGCCCAACCCTGCTGGGTTTTTTTTCATGTTCATCTGTGAAATTATCCCCTGAAGCTGGACACCATTGAGGAGCCATCCATTAGTTGAACATTCCTTGGAGCTGGGGTCCAGAAGTGTCCCAGTTATGATGTGCATCAGGAGCTGGAGCAGTTTGCTGCTCTGTCTCTGCAGAATCCCTCTCCCTGCCAGGTGTTCCAGTGCTTGCCAGCACGGGATTGGTGTGCTCATGTGTTGGTGTGGATGCACTTTGTGACGTGCTGAGATTATTGCATTTATTTTTTTTATTTTTTTTTCACTGAGTAAATGTCACGCTGTTGATTCTCGCTCGATTCCAACTGGTGCCCCCGAGTAGAAATGTGTGCAGCCCACAACAAACCCTGTGGACCTTCTGGCCAGTTTGGTGTCTGTTTTACTGCATTTCTTTCCCCCAGATGGCTTATGATTTTTTTAATATCAGTCTCTGTGCAATGCTCTGTAAGCAGTGGAAGTGATCTTAATTCATCTTGAGGGGACCTGCAAGTAGCTGTAGTTTAACCTGCATTGGGAAGAGTTATCCTAAACACAAGATCACCATTCAGTAGGATTGTGCTGTGTCTAACCTTCCCAAAACCAGCCTTCCATTTCCTCTCATCCCTCAAAGAGAGCACAAAAGTCCCTTTCCCTTCATCTCAAGTAGAAAAAAAAAAAAAAAGCAGTTTTCATTCCATTGTGTCTCTACCCTTGGACAAGACAGGGGGGGCTGACCCTCAGTTACTTTTACCAGAGTTCATGTTTGAGCCCCTGCAGTCCAAATGGCAACACAATGTTCCTTCACTCTGGGATTGTCCCAATTTTCTTCAAATTTTAGGGTGCAGGAACAGATTATTTCTTTTGGTAATCGGTTTATAACTGGATCCTCATAGACATAATAAAATAGCTCCTTAGTAGTTTCCAAGTTATTTCCCGAGTTATCCATAGCCATTTCTCAAGCAATGCCTTTGATTTGTTGCAAGCCTGGAGGGAAAGAAACTGGCCCTTCAGCTTTGGCAATTCTTTTTCCTGGGAAACTGGGATACTTTTTTTTTTTTTTTTTTTTTCCCCTTTCACTGTGGTCTTAAACATATTAAGCAAAATGAAGCATATATTTTTAAAGCTGTTTGAATGATTGTGATAAGTAACTGAAACAAGCATAATTCTTCCTAAGAGCACTGTGATTTCTAGACTGTTTGCTAGACTCTAAGCATAGGGAATAACTGAATGCTCCCACAGTATTGTTATAAAGGCATTTAATCAGAAAAGCAAAAAAAAAAAAAAACTGCTTTAGTATACCTTGCTCTGCCTTTGGGAGATGGAGTTTTCTATGGAGGTTCTCAGGTGGCACTAAAGTAGGAAGAAATTTAAGAGGAAGAGATTGTTTGTAAAACTTCAGTCCAATTTTTTTTTTTTTTTTAGATGTTGAGTGCACACAGACATAGCACAATGGTTTATGGGTGAAATTCTTTGGACACTTCAACTGGCTGACACAAAAGTTGGGAATGACTTTATCCTTCTGGGTTTTTTTTTTGGTTTTTTTTTTTTGTTTTTTTTTGTTTTTTTTTTTATTTTAAGGGCTTTTCTAGACAGCTTGTTCCCTTCATAGCAATATAGCAGGGCCAACAAAATACCTGTACATACACACCTGAGCACATAAAGGGTGATAGCATTGGACAACCAAAATTTCAGATGGGATGGTGTCTGTGCCTTTCCTTAGAATGAACTCCCAAATAACCACATGATTTATTTCTAGTACAATTAGAACCAACAGCTCTTTCTTTTTTAATAAAGATAAATCACCTAGGTGAGATTTCAGCAAAAAAAAAAAAAGGTGTGTCAACACTCATTTGATCATTGTCAAACACAGTTTTAACTTGTGCCAAAAGAAGAAAACTTGGGTGGATGGTTTTCTATATCTAGAAGAGGTAATCAATTCTAATGAGTAGGTGGCTACTTTGCATCTTTTTTTCTTTTTTTTTTTTTTGCTTTTGTATGTGCCTTCCAGATGGTAAATATTTTTAGTTCCTATTTTTGTCCTTATTTCAAAAGAGATTTGGAGATCTCAGAGGAAGCATGTTCATTTTCCATTATGCCAGTTTAAGGACTCTAATGAAGTTTGAGAGCAGGGTTTGGCCCATAAAACATATTTTTGTCTATGATACATATTGTACAACCCCCCAAGGAACTGCAATAAATGCACTTATTGAACTACTGCAACACTAAAATATGCTGCTGGGCCCTTTGGTTTTTTCTATACTAGGAGGTTTCTGAGAATTGTTGTTTACATCAGCACTTGCACAAATGGGAAACCAAATCATTAATTTATAAAATGGCATCTGGAAGTCTTAATTTCTGATTGATCTAGCTCCCTCTGGGTTTTCCATGTCATCCAGCACCACAGCTTTTGAGCATAATGTAGCTTAAGTAGGTTAATATTCCATGAATCAGAGAGGATTTCGGGGAGGCTTCTACCCTGACAAAGTCTTCACTTTGACTGAAGAATCAAAATGATTTCTTCTTAAATAGCTTTGAAGCATACTTAAAAAAGCAAAAAAAAAAAAAAATTTACCAGGCAAATTTGAATAGTTGATAATGCTGCCTCTGGGTGGATCCCGTTTTTCAGACAAACCCCAGGGACCCCATTTGAGCATTGGTGCCAATGGAGCAGCACCACTGGCTCACACAGAGGCAGGGAAGGGGTCTGGGGAGGCTGCCTGTGCTGACCCCTTTAATTCTGCACCCCACTTAGTGCCTTCCACTGCTTGTCTACCCCACTTGGGTGGGGGGAGGCCACAGCAGTGTTTTTTTCAGTTTGTCACTACACCTATGCTGTATTTTTTTATGCTGAGAGTGTGTGTGTGTGTGTGTGTGTGTGTGTGTGTGTGTTTTAACCCAGGCTCTGTTTCTGAGCTGCAGTCTGGGCTGTTGGCTGCTCCTGAATGCCCAGACTGGGTCTCAGTGGGAAGGCAGCAGGTGTCAGCCTCTCTGAACAGGAAATTCCACAAGCATTGAGGTGTCCTGCCAGTCCTGGGCCCTTTTTCTTAAGGAAAATAACCTGACAGCAGTGTTTGCTCTGCAGAGCATCACTGACAGCAGACAGCACGAGGATGGGGCAGCCCTGGGTGGTTTCCCCTGTGTGTGATGGGGAAAAGTTGAGCCTCCTGCACCTCTGGGATCTACCCCAGGGGGCTGGAGCAGCCAGCAGAGCAGTGGCAGTGCCCCTCTGCCTCCCTTCCAAGAGGGAAGAGCTGCTCCCTGTTGGACTGGGGCTGCTGGGTGAGTCCTGCCAGGAGCTGAACTGAGCAGTCAGCCCTGCTTGGAAGAGGGGGCTGAGAGCTGCAGGGGGACAGAGAGGCTCTGAAACAGAGGATGTGGTAGCCCAGACATGGGAGATAAAGCCAGGCAAGCCGAGGTGCAGGTGTGGGTTACTCTGGGCTGCTCTGTTCTGGTGCTCCCTCTCCTCACAGGCACTCCTAATGTATTATATTTCTGTTTCAAAGTCACCTTCTGATGAAGCCATAACCTCTTTTCCCCTGTGGCATTTCCAAATATGAGGGTTTTTTTCTTAATCTTAGATGTATGACCTGGAACTCTGTGCATTATACATCTTTTCTGTGTCTGAAGTCCTCGAGGAGTCCAGTGCTACATCTGCAAATAGCCCAAGCTGCTCCACCCAGCAAATCTGCTTCTGTCTCATTGTTCTGAGGGCTCCCCTGGTCCAAGCTTTTGGACAATGACAGCAGAGAGGAATTCCTTCCATCCCCAGCCTGGTGCTGAGCAGCAAAGACCCCACTAACAATGGGACTGACTCCTCCAGTGTTTGCTTACAGGGAGAGTTACTGCTCCAAATGAAAACACTCACGTGTGGAGGGAGCAGAAAACACAGAAGAAAGTTTCCCTGCATCCTCAGAACAAGCTCCTTGGAAAATCAGAGCTTAGAGATAAGAAATGGCTGTGAAATGACAGATACAAAAGGAATTTAGCTTCCCCCCTTTGGAAGACCCTTTTATCTATCTCCAATATTAGTGGTTCATTCTCTTTTAGTATCCATAGGCCAGCTTTGAATGCAAAATCCCTCAGGGGAAGTAGAATTCCCTTGGTAATTGGTGCAAATTTTAAAACCCTCAAAAGATATAAAAACCCCTGTAAAACAATAACTGTTGATATATGCTGGATTGGGTGCCTTCATAGAATAAACCATGGATTTGTGCCTTTCTGCATATGCTGATCTCTTTACCCTGCTGGTCTGAGAGCTCCCCATGAGCCAAAATTCCATCTGGGCAAGGCTCAGGAATTTGTTCCATCACTGAGGGCTGCAGAAGCAGCCTCAGGGATCCCAAAAGGACCCCAAAACCCCCAACCAGTGACACTCCTGCAGATCCAGCCCTGCACTGTTTGGATCCTCGTGCACATTGACAATATTTTCAGAAATGTGTGATTCTGGGGAAACTTCAGCAGGTCTGTCTGCTGTGTGTCAGGGTACTGAATGAAAATGAAGGTCGTTGCAGGGCCAGATGTTGAACCAAGTGTTTTCAGGCATCCCTGTGCCTTGGCACCTGGAGCTGCCAGCACTGCAAACCCTTGGATCTGTGTAGGAAGGTGCAATCCCAGTCCTCGTGCCCTCCCTTGTGACTGGGAATGCCACATGGAACACACAATCCTGTTTTCCTCAATCCCTTTTCCTCAGTACCAAATACTTTAGGTCTGCTCTGTTGCCCTTGTCTAGGAAATTATATCAAAGGAGGGTGTCAAGTTTGTCAACTCCTACCTTTAGCAAACCTGTGTTGCATTTTATCTCACTCTCTACTTATGTCACTATTCTCCTATTTTGCAATTCTCTTGTCAACGTTTCTCGCTGTGGATTTCTTCCCTGAAGCTTTCTGCACTAGTCAGGGCAGGGAAAAGAGTTGCTCACTTTTTCCTCAGTCTTTAAATGCAGGTTTGATGCCAGAGTTGCTAATGGTGTGAATCATGCTGCCTAAACCAAGAGATTTCTTTGAAGCATCAAGAAATAATTTGTTATTTTTTTTTGTTTTTTTAATAGCTGGTGTTTCAACATGAGTGCATTAAGTTTTTTTGTTTTTCTCCTGCTTCAGCTCTGTATAAGTTTACCACTTTTCTTCTTTTTTAGCTACCCCACTTTTTTTAGCTACCCCACAGGTTTGCCAGCATGACTCTTATAAAAAAACAATTTAATTTAGGAAAAGTCCCTACAGGTGTGGCTTTTTTTTTTTTGGTTCGTTGGTTGTTTTTTTTGTTTTGGTGGTTTTGGTTTTTTTCAGTTTCTGCTTCTCCTCCTTCACAGAGCAGCATCTTTTCCTTTTGGCTTCATATGAGTGAAGAATCATTCATTTTTATTTTCATTACTTTGCAGTCTGTTGGACTCCAGTTGTTCTCACTTAATCCTTATTGTCAGCTCTGAATTTTGCCTTCTTTCCAATAAATACCTTCGTCCTCTCTTTGAAATCTTTCTGTTTCCTTCTGGTATTCTTAAAAACACTTCTACTAATCCTGCAGTGCTCAGAGCCCTTCTCTAGAATTCTTCCCTTGTGCAAAATACAAATTCTATCCAATTTGTGTTCTTCTGGGGCTGCAAGTAGGGAAACCTTATGCATTCTCTAATTTCTTACCTTTTCAGTCCAGATTTCGTTTCAACCTTCTCAATCTTTTGAAACCAGAAACCTTAATTACGGATCAGGGAGGGAGGTGTGTTTGCTTCTTCCATTCAATTTATGTTTAATCAGTTTATTATCACTCAAGGCGCACTTATTTTCGAAATCATTTTGGAATTTACAAAAACAAAGTATAAATAGCATCACCTGCTGTTAGTTTTAGGGAATTTCTGGCTCTCCAATGTCTTCTGGAACTTTCTGTAATTAGCCCAGCTTATTAAATTAATCAGCACTATAATTTTGTATCTTTTAAGGAAAACTAGGAAAAGCAGCAGACCCTCAGAACCAACTGTTTTTTCTATCCCCCTGCTCTGTGTTTTTATGACCTGAAATAATTTGTTGTAACTGGAGCAAATTTGCATGGATGCATCCACAGGAAATCAAAATAGAACACAAGTTGTTCTGCAATTAAGAACAAATTCTATTTAAAGCTTTCATATGTTTGAGACCTGCAAAGTGGACCTAACAAAAGAAAAAATATGCAAATTTATTGAAAAGCTGAAAACCTATTTTCATTTTTGTCGTCACCTGATAAGGAAAACAAAAGCAACTTTTGGACTCTGCTATTTGCAGCAGTCCACAAAATAAAATGGAAAAAAAAGCCCTCTGCAAAATTGTACATAATAAACCATATTTCATCAAATCTAGAAAGGGTTCAAGACATGCACTTGTTGATCAAGATCATTTATTGTGCTTTAAACAACACGTGTCCAGTAATTATTAAAAACAAAGCAGCTGAGCTTCTCAAAGAAGCCCAGGAAGGAGTGAAATGGAACCCCTGAACCTCCTAGGATCAGAATTTACACATCTGTGTGCCCCTAAACCTCCTAGGATCAGAATTTACACATCTGTGTGCCCCTGAACCTCCTAGGATCAGAATTTACACATCTGTGTGCCCCTGAACCTCCTAGGATCAGAATTTACACATCTGTGTGCTCCAGGGCCTCTGGTTTGCATTTGCACCTCAAAATACACCCACACTCCTCTGTGAGAGTGACCATTCAGCTCAGATTCATACAATCAGCTTCATTTTTTTATTTTTTTTTTTTAATTGTTGAAGAGGGTGTATTTCAAAACCTGATTTCAGCCACAAGCTGTCTACAAAGAAACCAGAAAAGAGTGAAAGAGTGTTTTGGGAAAATGCAAAGAAACAAAAGGTATTGCTATTTATACTGATATTTTAGTTTTTTATTTAATTGCATAAAGAGAGAGCAAGTTGAAAAATATGGTGGGGAGTTATTGTATTGGCAGTGGCATGTGTATTTTGTAAAACAAACAATTTAAAGGCCCATTAAACAAACATCTCTCACTCCTGACATGAGATCAGTGCTGCTATCTGCTTTTTAAAGCCTGATTTACAACAGAAGGTGCAGGGTGGAATAAAAATGTGTGAGAAGCTTCTGCTTAGGGCAGTTGTAAACATCTCCCCTGCCAAAGAGGTTTTTTTTTTTATCTCTAGGTAATGGGCAGAGCCACATTGTCTATGGGTGTTCTTTCAGCAGCATTCTTCTGTTCTCATCAGGCTCAAGTTAGAAATCCAGATTTGTTGCATTGTTTTACAGTGATTACTGTGTGAATTACCCTCGATACAGGTTTGCTCTCACAGACAGCATTGGCAATGATCTTATTCTGTGATGCAGGAAGCCAGAAATGGAAAAAAAAAAAATTATTCTCTGTATTTATCTGTGACCCAGCTGATTGGTGAGAGCAGCACTGTAGTAGCTGAAGAGTGGCAGGCATGTGTTTGTGAGTCTGGAATAAACTAATATTCAGTGGTCCTGCATTTTTTTTTCCTAAGGAAAAGGAATAAAAAGATCATTGCAACAGGTTGTTATCAATTGTCCTGCTGATAATCTCTGATTGAAAATACCAAGCCCTGAGAGTTATCACAGGCAGGACAGGCCCTTGGGGTGTGGGACCAGATGATTTGAAGGATATGGAATATGGGTAGCTACAAACATCCCCCCAATATCTTTATTTTCCTCCCTGGACTGTGCCCTGCAGGAAGGCACAGCATCCTCGGGTGCTCTGCCTGGCTCCAGGGGAAGCCAAAAAGAGCCCAGCACTGGAGAAGCTCAAGGAGAAAAAGGATAAAAATTCAAGGATGGTTTTTTTGGGATTGTTTGCCTCAGCCACCCAAAGGTGAGCTGGGCTCTCTCTGTGTGTTTGCACTGAAGGTGAAGCCCAGACATTGCTGGGTTTGAGACCCGGACCTGCCTGACTTGACTTTGTTAAAGCCAGGTTTGAGAGCTCCTCTGCTCTGAGATGCTCAGAAAATTGCTGTGCCCTGCAGGGTCAGCCCACTGAGGTGCCTGCAGGCCAGGTAAATAGTCTTGGGAAGTTAGGCTTGGCTTGGGGCTCAGCCTGGGAGAGCTGGCACCTCGATTGTGAATTTTCTGATCCCCCACCCCCAGTGCTGCTGTGGAATCCTTGGCAGGAGCCAGCTCTCACCTGCCCAGGTGTCAGATAACTGTTCAGACACTGAGAAAAACACCAAGTCCCTGCACACTTTTATTTATTGGGAGCAGGTAGCCATGCAGAACACATGAAGACAATTAATTTTTGTTTTTTTTTTTAAAAAAGATGAGCAGGCCACAGTGGCTGGGAGCTGTCCTTAGTGATGGACAGAGAAATGCAGGCCAGCAGTGACATTGCCTCGTTCTGCTGCAGCCATGCAGCTTCACCAATTGACCTTGGTGCTCCCCTGGTTCAGGAAACCCCTGCACACATTAGGAGACACCCACATATTAATTCCTAAATATCCACTTTGGCTTTGAGTGGTATCTAACTGAACGTGGAGATTTGCTGTGTTTCTGTGGGTTGGAAAATGTTTGTTTGTAGAAGCAGGTCCTGATCCAAAAATACAGATCCTGATCCATAAAAGATGGAGGGGATTTCCGAGGTAATTTGGAGCATGAAGTTCCTATCACAAGACTACTTTTTTTTTTTTTTTTTCTCCATATGGTTAGCACAGAGGGGCTGGCAGCTGATCAGTAAAAAAATGTCATTTTTAGCAGTCCTGACCTGCTCATCACAGCACTGAGTTCTCCATCCTCCACCTCTCAGGTGGAAGGTAAAAAATTAATCCTCCATCTTCAAACAAGCAAGGGAGTTTGTCTTGTGGGGTTCTGTGTAGAAACAAATAAACAAATATTTTTCCTTTAATTCAGAGAACTTCTCTGCCAGGAACTATAGATGCACCCTACAAGAATATTTGAGCTTTATGTCAGAGGCAGATCCTGTTCCTGAGGGTCTAAATTCAACCATTAAGGTAGTCTGGATCAATTGTTAACAGATCCTTGCCCTAATGATTTTTTTCTTTCCTGATTTTTTTTTTCTTTATTTTTTCTCAGCCACAAATTTCAGTAAGACTGTTCTAGTTAGGATCACAGAAGATTTGAGGCCAATACTTATTTTCAGTTGCTGCAGGCTCATTCTGTGAGTTATCTGGTGTTCTTTCCCTCTCCACCATCCCCTGTGGTTTTTTGGCCAGCCCAATTCTCTCTCTGGTGTTACAAATTCTGCTTTTTTTCCCCTCCTTGTTCTAAATCAATATAACTCCAGAGAAAGAACTTCTTCCCATCTCTCATTGGAAGATGTCTTCCTGTCAGGAGTTTATATCCAATATTTATCTTCAGTGCACTTGTCTTAATGTGATCCCATTACTTACAGAGATAAGCCAAGCAGTCATTTTCAATTTATTATTATTAGCAATAGGAGAATTTCAGTGATATTAGTAATTCCAGTCCTAGATCAGGATTTCACTGTGCTAGAAATGATGCAACCACACTCAACAGAGTCCTCTAATATTAATGTTACTAAAAAGAACTTGAGTCCATATAAAGAAAATTATGTTGGATTTTGCTACTGGGGAAGCAGAGGGGAAAAAAAAGATTAAGGTTATTTATAATGAATTTATTAGGATGATTACTGTCAAAGGGGATAGGAAAGAAGTGAGACCATCTCTTATGAAGCCTTTCAAGGTGTACATTTGATTTCCCCAGCATGTAAAGCCAAACCTGTACTCATTGAAGTGCCCAGGTTTATTTTTCAATGTACCACCACAACGTTTTCCTGGAAAAGTGCACAGGGAAATGTGATAATGGTAATTTCTTCTAATCTCAAAGAAAAAGAGAACTCGAATGGAGTACATTTTTTTTTTTTTTAAGTGTTTTGTTTTAGGGGATTTTTTTTTGTGTGTGTTTTTTTTTTTTATTTTTTTTTTTGTTTGGTTTTTTTGCCTTTTTTTTTTTTTTTTTTTTTTTTTTTTTTTTTTTTTTTTTTTTGGTAGTTTTGCAGCTTTCCCCCCATTTTATGATGAATTTCTTAAATCTGAAGGGTAGATAATTCTTCACATCACCATGGCAGAACAGGACAGCATACAAGAGCTAAGTTCTCCATGCTGACAGATTTTTTTTCTTCCTTCCTAGCACTCTATCCCCACAGGCTCTGAAATCTCAGGTCCCTGTTTCTGATGTGTTCAAGGCTGTTCTCTTCATCAAACAAGTGAAAAAAAAATCTAAGTGGAAAGGCATAGCAGGGTCCACTCATAGCTGTTGTGATTCATTATTTTTTAAGCATATTTAATTTTTTTTTTTTAATTTGTTTGAGTGGGAAATTTTACACCTGCATCAGAGACCCTTGGCCAACCCCTGGATTTCAGTTCTTAATTTGATAAAATTGTCCAAAGGTGACATCTCTAACGAGGCTGCAGTGACTTTGGAACAGTCTTAGGGACAGCAGTAAGAATGTCTGGAGAAGTGGCTTAAACACACATTCACTTCTGATTTAAAAACCATTTCTGTCCTCTGAGAAACTGTGAGTGCAGTGTCAGGTTATAACAGTGTCAGCCCTTTATTCAAAGTAAGCATTTCACAGGAGTGCTGTGTGATGACTTTCAGACAGCCAAATACCTTTTTATTTTTTTTTTTTCCTTTTAACTGAGTTGGTTTAAATTGCCAGAGCTATTAACAAAGCCAAGAGAATGATTATAATTTTTATATCAGAGCATAATTATGCTACCAGTCAGCTGTCCAACTTATCTTGCTGTCCCTAGTAGCTGACTATAAAAATGATTCTTATCATTCTGAATATATTTGATTTAAACCCAGAATTTATGAAAACTTCACTTAAGTTTTCTTGCTCTGTGCAGTTTTAATAGAAGTGGTGTGCTTCCAGATTTTTAATGGTTATTCACCTGAACATTATACCATTTTGAGTCACTAGATATTTCAATACTTTTTTTAAATAAAAAGTTGAGGGGAAAAAGCTTAACTTAGGAAATTTAAGTGCTGAGCTTTGGTCTTTTTTAATATATTTTAACCTAATTAATACATGCAATATGAATTTACCAGCAATTTAATTCACCCAAACAGACTTTAGCAGTGATCTTTATCAAAGCCAAGGGTGCCCATCCTGTGTGCCAATATTTCTGTATGCTGAGCTTTGCCTTCAGAGCACAGTTTGAGGGATTTGAGAGCCTCTGAAGAGTCTTTCTGGCAATATAATTATAAATATGCTACATGTTAAGGGAAATAAATCGAATCATGTAGAAGAAGTTCCTTTAATCACTAACACTACACCACATAAATAACAGAACAAACATTAAAATGTGAAAATGGAGAAGGATACAAGTTAGTATATTTTTTTTTTTTTTTTTTTTTAATGTATGTGTCTGAGTTTTCTCTGTCTGACCACAGGATCAGATCTTTGCCTTCCCACACATCTGGACTCATTGTCAGGGCAGTTTCTTGTGACTGAAGTGGGAGATGCTGGGGCTGGGGGAGAGATAGAATTATGCTTTTCCATAGAATATTTCTAACTCCACAGTGAAATACTAAGAGCAAAATTCCCTGTGACGTTTTACAAAGATTTTTTTGGACATTTTTTTTTTGTGATCCAGCAGTTTGAAACCCTTCACAAGAATAAAAAGGGATGAACTGGACAACAAATGTGCAGCCTTTCATGTTCCAGGCTTCACTCCACTGACACAGATGTGCAGCTCACTGGCAGGTTTTGAACCTTGGTTTTTTTCCAACAGGTAAACATCAATTTTCTTGTTCTCATCACACCCAACAGCATTGCAACAAAAAAAAGTCACATCTGCTCCTCTCCTAGCCCTGCATCAAACACAGTCCCTGCAGGAGTTCAGCAAATCCTTGAATATATTTTAGGTTACATCTGAGCATCTCGAGGTGCTGCTCATGACAAACTTGGACCCATCAAAAAATGTGGTGGATATCAGGATAACCACGGTTGGTCTGAGAGAACACTGGTCGTTTTATAATCTCTATTTATATAGATTAATTAATTTCGAATTTAATTTATACGACATCCTTTCTGTCCTGTGATTTATCTATGATTCAACAGGGACCACACCTCACTTAGCAAGCTTGACTCTCAAAATGAAAATCTTTGCTGGATGCTGTTGGGAAACCCAACTTTCCAGCAAGCACTGCGAGTCTGGAATTTGAGAGAAAATAAAATAATTCTTGAAGCAGATCAAACACATCCCTGTGTTGGTGTGCCAGGCTCCTGTCCCCTTTGCTCTGAGTGCAGCACACACCCAGCACAGGGGAGCCAAAATCTCCCCACTGGGTTTTTATCCATGGAGTGTCAGGAATTGTCTTCCTGAATTCCTTTCAGCTGGCAGTGAGGCTGGGGAGTTTGTCAGCAGCTCTGTGGATGCCACAAGTTCAGAATCCGTTTTTTTGTAATCCCTTTTTTTGTCTCCTAGTTTGAAGATTTGATTTCTGGTTTGTTTTTTTGGTTGTGTTTTTTTTTTGTTGTTGTTTTGGTTTGGGGTTTTGGGTTTTTTTGCGGTTATTTTTGGTTGGTTGGTTAGGGGTTTTTTTTGTTTTTTGGTTTGTTGGTTTTTTTGGGGGGGGGGTTTTGGGTGTTTTGTTTTGGGTTTTTTTTTGTTTTGGGGTGTTTTTTTTTTTTGTTTGGGGTTGGTTTTTTTTTGTTTGGGTGTTTTGTTTTGGGTTTTTTGGTTTTTTTTGGTTTGGGGTTTGGTTTTTTTTTTTTTTTTGGTTTTGGGGTTTTTTTGGTTTTGGCAAAGACAAAAAGAAAGTCCCCCTGCTATGCTGAGCCATAGATAACTGCAGTCAGTGTGGAACTGCTGCTGTGGGTTCCTCCTCCCTCTGGACATGGGACCTGATCATTTCTGGGTTAGCACCTTGTAGCCTGAGCTGCTGCAATGGGGGGATGGAACCTGCAGTACCTTGATTTTTTTGATTTTTTTTTTTTTTTTTAATTTTTTTTTTTTTAGTGGCTGAGGTGCTCCCATTCACACACAGCTGTCATGGGAGAGAATTCCTGCACGTGGGAGCCCAGTGCTCTGTGCCACAACATCTCCTCAGAGCCCCAATGTGAGCCTGGCACCAAAACCTGGCACTGCATCACTTTGGTCTCTGGGTCAGTTCCCTCCTCACTGCTCACCCACTTTTCCCTTCCCAAGCTGGAGCTCCCAGCTTTGCCCATCCCCACACGATGATGGCTCTGATTTCTCAGGTTTGACAAGTTAACTTTTGGTCCTGGGGTGATGAGCTGAGGCAGAGGCACTGCCACAGCTTTTCCTCAGCCTTTTTCTGACTATCCTCACTGTAGATCTCTCTAGAAATTTCTCTGGATGAAAGTTGAGGAACCTCCTTTCCTCTTCATCCCTCCAGGAACTGAAATCTATCGAGTAAGGGCAGATTCTAAAGGACACCATGCACATTTTCCCAAAACGTTTCTGGAGTGCCTTTTAGATGAAGGACAATATTTGCCTTCCTTGGTACTGCACCAGATTTATTTCAATTGTCTTATTTATTTCGATTTCTTCAGTTCTCGTGCCTAAATGCATCAAACCAACGAGTGCAGAGCTGTTCTCCCTCAGTGGGGAGGAGAGCACAGGTTCTCCTGTGGGTCCAGGTGACAGGGGATGGCCCCTGAAGTGTCCCTGTGCTGTCCATTGATCTGCTCAAAGGGCAGGAGGACACCTTGGGGATTTATTTGCAGAATAAAGGAGAGCCAGGGCGTTTCACATAAATGATTTTTGGCCACGTTGTCTTTGACACAGGGATTTTGCAAGTATTTAAGACCCTTAGAATGAAAATGAGGAGGATGGGAGGGAACTGTGTGATCTCTTCTGCATCCCAGCATGCAGACTTGTCATTTAGTGAACTACAGTGTTTATTGTGCAACTTTTTATTTATTGTCCTCAGAAAGTGGAGGGCAAGAGGGTCTGGAGGAGAAAGGGTTGGCTGGTTGGTTTCTGCTGCCCCTCAGCTGGCTTTGTAATCTATCACACACAAAATAAGAGAGGATCTTATTATAGAGAAAGCCTGGGGAGGGGAAGAAAAAAAAAAAACCCACAGTATTTTCTTTGTTTGAAAACTGTAGCAGATGTCTGTGGCAATAAAAAGGCAATTATACTCGTATTATCATGAGAATTTCCAGCAGGAAATCTTGACAAACTCGAAGTTTACTTAACTGAGATAAATACAGTAGATAAATAGCAAACTGAATTCAGTTTACTCTTGTACACAGGTGTACTACACATTTCCTCAAGCCATGATTCACAGTCATAACCTTTCCTAATCACAGGCACAGCAAGATATGTCAGGAGTAGGAACGGGCTCATGTTGTAAAACACAGCTATAGATCCAAACTTTCTTCAAAGTTTTGGTACATTTGGAGCTGATAAACAGGCTTGGATTCATATCTGTATCTCTGAAGGGGAGGAACCAGAGGGCTCAATTTGTTGGGTTATTTTTGTTGTTGTTGTTGTTGTTTTGGTTTTTTTTAACCTAGACATTTTGTGGTGCCACAAGGATGTAATTTTTGCTTGAAAATATCAGTGGGGGTATCCTCCACTGGCCCAGAGCCAATGGCACAGCTGAGAATTGATTTCTTCCCCCTCTTCCAGCAGCCTGAAAAGCAGCTGCTCTGATTTATACTGGGAGCAAGGCAGACCCTGGCAGCAACTGAGAATCTGAGAGGCCACAGATAGCAGGCAGCTCAGTAATATAAATAAAGGGTAACATTCTGGGAATTTGGAGAGCTCTGCTCTTGGAGTGAGGATGCCAAACAGTACTTCAAGTAAAATACTCTGCTTTTTATTGTTTCCAGGCAGGCAAGAAAAAAAAAAATAAAAAAAAAACCCCAACCAAACACAAAAAAAACCTTGTAAAAACCAGCTGTTCTCTGTTTTACAAGTCACTGCAACTAGAAAATCACTAGATAGGTCTGATAGCACACCACATTCTTCTTTGTTGAATGAGTTCTTTTCACACCAGTGAGATCCATTTGTATCTCAAGGATAACCTTAGCTGGCAAAATCAAATTTGAAGGAGTCTATTAAGGGTTTCTGATTTTATTCAGATGGAACAGCAGCTCAGAGATGTGTGTGCTGTTTGTCTGGGTGTGCTGCTTACCTGCATTTCTGATTTGGCCTCTGCCTGCACTAACAGCTGAAAATCCATTGGTCTTTGGGATTGCTCCTAAATTATTGCATGAGTTTTATTATTAGAATAATGAGCTTATTACAATGAAAATTAAAAATTAGCAGCAGATGGATGTCCAATCTTCTTGGCTATCTTCTGATAGACGATGAGGCATTCAAAAAGCAAAAATTTTTTGCTTACATGGGAAAAACTGCCCAACACTTCATGGCATCTTAAAGGCAGTAACACTGAAACTGTTGGAAGATTTGTTTTATCAACAGCTTCATCTTCTCTGAAATAAAGCATGCTGTATCACTTCAAAGACTACAAATAGATCTTTATTGTCACAATACATCATATTAGAAAGGAACATTAAGACTGCCACTCAACTTTCTTTGTGTGCTGTAGAATATGTGTGTCTGCAACTCTGTTCCTAAGATCCCCAGACCTGCTAAACCGAGCAATGATTTTTAGTCCCCTCAGTCTCTTTGCAAAGGGAGTTGGTTTTGTCTGTTTGGAAAAAGCAAAAATCAGAGGAATTTTTCTGATGACTCCCTGCTGTTCTGCACACTGTCCCTTTTGGTGACAGGGAAAATGTGCTGGAAGCAATGTTGGAGTCTGATCAGCACCCTGAGCCGAGGTGGGAATTACTGAGTATTCCCTGCCTGCCACATCCTGCCACTGGATCACTCTGCTCAACACCAACCTTAACATTTAGTTTTTTTCTATTCAGATTTTGTGTCTGCTGATTACTGTGGAAGCCATAAAACTTTTCTCAAGGTAGTAATAGGCAGGATTCAACAATGAAGGGCTGAAATAAGAAAAAGGAAATTTCAAATTGAGCTTTGAGAGTATTCAATACATCCAGCCTTGCAGAGCTCTGCACTGAAATGGTTGTAAGAGCATTTAGGAGGAAAAAGAAGTTGTTTGTGGAAATCCAGAGAGCCAGAGCAGCACAGGTAGTAATATATAATATAAAAACCACAATATATATAATGTAATATATATAATAATATATAAACCACAATTCTTATTAAAACACAACAATAAGTTGAAAAAATGCGTGTTAAACAAGCTTAGGCAACAAATACAGTTCAGAAAATGGTCATTTATTTATTGATATTTATTAATTGATATTTATTTATTGCTGTGTGATAAGGAATGTATGTTTCACAAGTTACAGACACTGATTCAGGTAAAGCTGCAGAAACAAAAAACAACAAAACCAAAACAGACTTTAACAAGAGTTCCTTCTTCTCAGCTTGTAAATGCTTGCTCCTGTTGTTTTTCTTGATGTCACAGCAGAGTGGACAAATGTCAGTCCTGGCACTGGTGGTCAAAGCTCACTTGGTTTCCACAAAATGGGGAAGACATTGTTAGACTCACCATAAACTACAGGGAAAGGAGAGACAGCAGAGAGACACACAGATGATGGTTTGTTCTTTCCAAAGGAATGAGCAAGAAGCAGGCAGGAGCCAAAAAAACTAAAAAAATGATTGTGGTCAAGGCCACAGTTTTGTTACTGAGGCAGGAAAGATCCAGGTCATTATCAATATTTCAATGGATAAATGTAGGCTCTGTATCGTGCAAAAAAATACAAACAAAGCCTAATGATAATAAAAAATGAAACCATTAAAATATCCTTTCTACAGCACAGATCTGTTATGATCTGATAAGTAAAATTCCCTCCCCAATCTTCAGTCAGTGCA
The DNA here is from genome assembly GCF_001447265.1 of Sturnus vulgaris. Next base: position 4,958,903 of record NW_014650487.1, read on the forward strand.
GTGTGAAACAGGAATGGGGTTTGCCAGGCACCTGAGAATCCCTCAGGGGACACTGATGTCCCTTGGAACCCCTCCTGCTCCTTCAGCAACAGGACTTTTCAGAAAAAAATCCCTCTTTGGGGGTTCCCATCTCTCTTTGGGGGTTCCCTATCCCTGCTGTTGAGGGTGGCAGCAGTGACAAAACTCACAATTGTGCACAGCTCTAAGGGGACAATGTTGGGGACACTGGATCAACCCCTAACCTGGAGCACAGAGGGGCACACAGGGTTTGTTCTTCTCTGAGCAGGTGAGCCCCTGGCACTTCCCCAGGTTCCCAGTTTAACCCTTTAGCTGCTGCAGAGGGGTTTGGCTGCCTGGGAAAACAGCCCAGTCCTGGCATCCCAGCACAGGGCTTGGGATGTGCCACGGATTGGCTTTATGGGGTAACCCACTGAGGGCTGGATTTATGGGATTTGTGCCCCACACAAACGTGGCATGGAGCAAAACGTGCTGCAGGATTTATGCCTGAATTCACCCAGTGTTACAGCAGTGAAGATTTTTTCCTCTCCCAGCCCAGCAGTGCTCCTGAGGCAGGTGCACAGGTGTATTGCCTCAAGAGCAGAACGTGGCCCTGTGTTCCTGCTGGTGTGAGGAAAAACAGAAGGATAAGCCAGGAAAATTGTCAGGGAGCAGATTGTAAAAGCATGTTTAATTTTGTTTGCTGGAGGAATAATCGGCACTAGCTACAACCCTGCGAGTTATCATTTCTAGTGCATTATTGCTAATTAGTAAATGTATTACAGCCTAATTTGATCTCTCAGAGAAGGCACTTTTTAGGAGGAAGATATTTCTGTGGAGTGATGAAATAAGAATGCCATTATCAGCTTGGGGTTTTTCTCTTCTTTTTGCTGCTGGAGAACAATATTTGTATTTTATATCTAAGGCACCTGTTGCTGCCCTTTTCCTTAGACCTTTCCCAATTTCTTCAGGAAAACTCTTTCAGGAAAAGTTCTCTGGTCTTCATCTGCTGCTCCTACCCCAGTGAAAACAGCACCTGTTGTCTGTTAGAGTGTGCAGTGGGCAGTGCAGCAGGGAGAGAAGGAAATGCAAATTCCCAGTTTTATTGTGCAGTGCCAGCCATGAATTTCCCCCCATATCTTGTAGGACTTGTCTGAATGAAGGTGACCAAGCAGGTGTTTGCACTTCTCTTTTTTCCATATCAGTTTTTCCCAGTAGCTGCCTCAGGGAATTCACCCTCCACACAAGTCATGGGTTTGTGCATCTTAATTTACATCCCCACACCATTCGTGCTGAATTTATCCTGTGCTGTGAATGTGCTTTCACTGAGCCACTTCTCTACTCCAAAGTTGTTCAAGCCTCTTTTCTCCTGAATTGTGCAAGTAAAAGGTTTCCAAGGCAGAGAAGTTGCTTTGGTGTTTTAAAAAAAAATAATGGTTTTGATCAAGGAGCTGTTAAAGAGATTTTCCAGAGGCTCCTTTTTTTTTGTGCTGCCTTTTGGTGGAGACAAACCCCTACCAATAAGTCTTTTTATGCTTTTTAAAAACATGTTTTTCCTTGTTTCTGCCTTGACTGATTCTATCTGCACTTAAAACATACAAATAGGCTCGTGCTGAGACACAAACAGCCACAAGAAAAAAACAAGACCCAAGAGCAGTACAGAAAATATTTATTATTGTGGGTCTATTTCACCAGGAGTTTATATTGGATAACTTCTTATTTGTGGTTCAAATATTTTTATTTCAATTGGGTTACTCAAAGATGTGAGGTTACTGAGGGATGGAAGCTTTTGTGGGTTTGTATCTCTAGATACAAATTCAGTATTTCCTGTGTGGAATACTTCTTAATTTTTTTTTAAAGTGTGCTGCAAACTAACATATCATAAAAAATAATTCTTCCTAATAACATGATTCTTAATTAGTCTATTTTTTTTTTGTTTGTGTTTTTTACTGTTATTGATTTATCTACTAAAAGACTTCCTCTGATTTTAGGCACAACTGAAATTAAATCCCTTAGGCTTTAACTGTGAAGCTGGAGAAGCTTATTAGGATTTTTAACATTCCAAGTTGCTTTCTGAACAGATTGCACCAGCTAGTTGATGAAACTTGAGCTAATTACTCTAATGTTGACAAATGCACTAGCACAAAAAAGTCACATGTGAAAAAAAAAAATTAAAATTGCAGCTCTTCAGGAAATGCTAAGTAGATTCAGTGATTTGTGGGTGTAAGAGAAAGATGTTTGCAGAGGTTTCTTTAGAAAGAGAAGAAAGAAATTACAAAAAAAAAAGACTATGGATAAACAAAATGAAAAATGCCTTTGCTTTTAGAAAATTGAAATGAATCGATTGGAAAGTTGGGAGGGTGAGAAACTGCTCTCACAGCCTTGCTGTGTGTTGGGGGGTCCTGAGAATTCCTACAGAGCCTCTTCATCTGCAGCATCACACCCAGGAGAGTTGGGTCACAGGCTTTGGGGACAGCCAGCATCCCCTCAGGGCTCTCCTGCGTGCCCAGCTACATCCAAAAAGGGAAAATCTATATTAAAATCCAGCGAGGTCCACAAGCCCTGAAATTGGAATACTCATCAATTCCTATTTTTTAAAAAAAATTGTTCTTGTCTATAGAAATGCACACATAAATTAAGGGAAAGAAATTAATATGGGTATCACAGTATGATCATGAATGTTGTCATAGAGAGGCTTGGATTGAAAAAAAACCTTAAAACTCATCCCATTCCCACCCCCTGCCATGAGCAGGGACATTTCCACTATCCCAGGTTGCTCAGAGCCCCTTCCAGCCTGACTTTGAACACTTGCAGGGATGGAGCATCCACAGCTCCTGTGGAAAACCTGTTCCAGTGCCTCATCACCCTCAGTAAAGAATTTAATTGAAACATCCAATCAAAATCTCTCCTCTCTTAGTTTCACAATATTCCTCCTTGTCTTATCACTATCTGTCCATGTAAATATGCACTTGAGGTAATCCAAACAATCTTAACCCTGCTCAAATTTTCCTTGTAAAAGGACATGAAAGAAAAAAAAGTGCTCAACTAATTGCTGATATTTCAGTTCAATACCCTTTAAGCTTCAATGGAAGCAGTGTGGCTATGACATGGTTTCCTGCCATTTAAACTTACTATGCCTCAGAGAGAAATATAGTGTCTTGTCTTTCTTTTTTTTTTTTTTTTCTTTTACTATTTACTTAATAGTTTTGACCTTTCAGCCAATTGTCCTTATCCGTCATTACAGTGTATGATCAATCATTTCATGCCTTGTCATCTATAAAATACCAGCAGGAGGGTAATGTTTTATATTATATTGCTTTTCTTGAGTTGTTTGGTTTTTGGCTTTATTTTTTTTTGGGGGGGAGGATTGTTTTTTATTGTTTCTGGGGATTTTTTGGGGGGTGTTTGTTTGGGTTTTCTTGTTTTGGTTTGTTTTTTGTTGTTTTTTTTTTTTAATCGTGGTGTCATCTTGTTTACTTTGAAGAAGGATGAAAAAAAAAATGCTTCGAGTCTCAGTGGTTTAATCAACTCGATGGATTTCATGGATGTTAAGTAGATGGAGGGAGGCTGGTGAGGTACAGAATTCCCAGGGAAGCTGTGGTTGTTTCCCTGGCAGTGTTCCAGGCCAGGCTGGATGGGGCTCTGAGCAATCAGGTGTAGTGAAAGGTGTCCCTGCCCATGGCAGGGCTTTGGGTTGGAAGGGATCTTAAAGAATCATTCTATGCTTCTAAAACTCACTGCAAGCTTGCTTGTCACTTTAATTTTTGTATTTAATAAGGGTCAGTGCTTTAAAAGGCACCAAACAAGCTGTTTCTGTTTGTCCCTGACTTCCTTCTGAGCTGGAAGCAGGGGCAGAAGTGTCCAGTGACATTAAATATCTGTGCAAAGCTACAGACATCGATCTACAGATGGTCAGTCCTTCAGTTAGGACAGGGTTTGGGGTTAGTGCAGATTCAGGTGCCCTTCATTGCAAATAAACCTGTGCAAAGGTAAAATGGTCAGGAGCACTGCTGCTGCAGGAGCCTCAATGACATTTACAAACAGAGCATCACTTACAGGCTTACCTGGAGCACAAAGGCAGAGAGGTGCAGGGGTCGTGGGCTGCCAGGAGAGCTGTGACACTGTGCAAACATCTCAAAGCCTGGCCTGAGAACAGCCTGCTGCTCTCAGAAAGGTCTCTGTGGTTTGGTGTAGTGCCAAGTAAACATGTCTAATGATTCCTTGTCCAGCAGCAGCGTGCAGGCTGCTCCCAGAGGAGCAGCACAGGAAAGGCTGAGCCAGGCTTTTCCTGGGGCACAGCACTTTGGGGGTTTTTTTTAACCACAATATTGCTGGTGGTAAGGGTTAAGTGATTTAGGATCTGCAGTACTTGTGGAAATCACACTTTTTTTTGCTTCTCTTATTGCCCTAATTACAAGCCTGGGATAATAGCACTTCTTGTTTTCCCATGGGGCATTAGGAACAGGAGTACATGAAAAATTGAGAGAGCTGGAGCTGCCACATGGTGACCCAGTAATGGGGGCACCTGAAGAGTCTTTGGGTAAACAACTTCAGCATAAACATCCACTTGCATCCCTAAACTCAAAAAATGTCAAGTGCACTTTTAGAAACTTCACAAGTGGTTTGCATGGTGCTGTTCCCTTCAGGGTGGGGAGTCCTTTTGTGTCATTATTTCAGGGAGGCAGAGTAGTCATGCAAATGATTTGGAGAGAATTAGGAAACTTGGGGGAATACAGATCAGACAGAGTGAAAAGCAAGGAGACCAAGCATATGACAAACTTCAAGCATGTATTATTTGTGCAATTATTTGGCATTCCTTCTCAGCTGAAAGAAGTTAAGTCTTCCCTGTGCCTGTGAACACCAAGGACATCATTTATTATCTGAACCTTTAAAGTATCTTGGTTTTATTTGGGATAATTGGAGTTGTTCTATCAACAGATTTTCTGTGATCCTAACACCTAGCATGAAAAGGATAATATAAAGAAAGGTGAAGATGCAAACACACTACTAAGGTTTGGGGCTTGTAAAGCAAGCTTTGCACAGCTCTAGCTGTAATTCTTTAAAATATACATACGTCCCTTTGATGTTGTCTGGAATTAGAAGTCAGATATAATACTCCCAACCTGGCTGCTGCTCACTGCTGAAGCCAATGAGCAGGAGAGGAGCAGAGGAGTGTGCTTTGAAGTGCTTGGTATCACACGAAGAAATGAGCACTTCAATGAGAATGTACCAAATGCAAGAGGCTGCCACGGAGATGCACTTGAAAGTCAAACATAAGGACAGAACCCAGAGAGTTCACCTTCAGGTTTGCATCTGGACCTTGTCGTGGGGATATTTCTACCCTCAGCCAGGGCAATGAATAGAAAGGAGTAAAAGTTGAAATTGAGGTCCCAATCAAAACTTCCATGGATGAGGGATCTGTGTGTGCAGCTCCAGTCTGGTTTTGATCTCTAATACCTTGCTCATCAGTGGCTTTTCAGCAGGGCAGTTCAAAGGGAAAACAGAGGAAAGAACTGTATAATTAACTGGATTTTATGGAGCAGGGTCCAAGGCAGAAAACAATGTCTCAGTGCCTGGGCAAGGTCCTGCATCTCTGCAGTGGCACAGGGAGGTCTGACCCCCCCCTGTTCGTGGTCTCTTAGTGGGGTTTGTTCTGTCCAGCAGGTTCTATAGCTCAAAGGATTGATCCTAAAGAGCCAAAAATAAATATTGAGCACAGCAAAGAATTATTGTAATGAATGCACAGTGTCCATTGCCTAGTGATCAAAAAAATCAAACCTTTGTTTTTATTTTCATAATATTGGATTATTCCTCCTTCAAGAAGGGTCACTCTCCACAGCATCCTCCCAGCCTTTTATTAGTATGTCTGATCTCAATATTAAATACCATTAAATATTTAAATTTTCATTAAATATCATGACAATATTTTCTGGTTTTCTTTCTGTTCCTCTCCTACTCATCTTCAACCCTGTCTGCTTGTTTGATCACTAGTAATCTCTGATGTGGCATATTCACAGAACTAGCTAAAATTGCTCCAAGACCCTGTTCCTGAATGATAATAACTAGTATATAATCATACTTTAAGCTGAGGGGAGGGGTTTTTTTCACCATGTGCACAGAATTTAATTTATTTTATTTATATGTTACTCTTACGAAATTCTTCCACAAATCTGTACAACTAATTTTGCTTTGCTGTCTCACTATTCATCAAAACCATGAGTTGCTGGCAGTACTGGGCACTCTTTGCCATCCCTATTTACCCCAAATTCAGTTCTGTGATGCACAGGATGCACAGCCAGACCTGCCATGTGTGTGGTGAGCTCATCCTCCCTCTGTAACTGAACTGAAACCGTGGCACAGGGTTCAAAATCCTAAAAATTCAGTTCAACTCTGAATCACAGGAACTTGAAACAAACGAGTTTATGCTACTGTGTTTTAATGGAACTGATTGAAAAGGGAAAGGAGAAAGGTGGCTGTGAGGATTTCATTCTGCCATCATGCTCTGCATTAATTTTTTATCATATTAGAATGTTCTCAAACAATTTATCTGTGCAGGAGCACAGCAGGACTTGTGCTTTGTCTCCATTACCTAAAAAACCTTTAGAACCTCTATCCTTAATCTGAAACATTCAGCAATAGGAGTTTTGCAGGAGTGATGGTGTTGTGGGGTGAATGGTTATTTTTGTTGCTGCTTAGTTGGTTCATTGATTATTTTCTCTTTGGTGTTTGGTTTTTTTGAAGTGACTTCAAAATGACTTCAGCTGCCTGAAAACCTAGCTCTTCACTGGGATCTAATTTTGATATAAATCTATCATTACAATGCAGAAATGAGCCTGAGTGGACAATGGAAAATAATCTGGTCTTGCAGATGAGCATTTGTAACGGGGAAAAATAAATTTTAAAAAATCACTGACAGAAAGATTTGAATGGCACACCTGAATTTTACCTTCTTGGCACAGGGAAAGGAGTTGAAAACAATTCTTTTCCCTGACTAGCAATAGCTCAGTTCAGTGTTACAAGGAGGGAAATTTTAGCTACTTAGAGGCACAAATGATGCTGTTTTGGATTTCCCACCCAGTGAACAGGAATTGGAACCACCCAAGCAACTTTCAGACACCTGGTCCAGCTGTGTGATACAATTACAAAGTTCCTGGCCTTTGCTTGCTCCTGTTTTCATTGGGGACACCTACTTCTGCTCACTCACTCTGTTAACAGCCATCAAAGAGTTAATTCACATTTTAGCACAAATGAAAGGATGGAAATTTCTAACAGGAGAATGGGAAACAATAATGATTTTTCTGAGCAGTTACTATTCATGCTTAGAAGCAAAATGCAAAGTTAGGAAGGATTAGTTCTTTCTTTCCTTGTTTTGTTTTCATGCACTATCAAAATGCTGTAATGCTTGGTTTGCAAAACCTTATGGAGAAATGTATTTTTGAATATATACAGTACAGGCACTTCTTTTGAGGAAGGAAAAATAATAATAATAAAGGCAAAGAGAAGATCTTGAGTTTGAAAGGGTTTCTTGCAGGACTAATTTACAATTCTATTTCTTAATCTGTTTAAGTACTATACACTGGTGGAAAAATTAGACAAAGATTATGCATAAACTATCAAGGGGGGGCTGTTTTAAAGAAAAGCCAACCTTAGAATTTTTACCTAATCGTTATTGAAGTTGTAAGCCAGCAAAGCCTTATGTCCCTAACCAAATGACTGAGCATAAATGCATTTCTAGATGGCTCTTTAATGTTAAGTGACAAGGAAAGGCAGCCACTTAAAAGTATTTGACATTCATAAGCATCCAAAAGACTTTCTGTCATTTTCTATTTATCCATTCACCAGGCTGGAAAAAGCCACGTTGCTTTGTTTTCCCCCACTCTGCCAGGGCAGCAGTCAAGGCTCGTGTGTCAAACCTTGGCTCTCCTCATCTGTGCTCCGTGGTGTCCCTAGCCCTGCTCCTCTTCCTCTTTGCTGTCACCCAGCAGCTTTTGAGTTCCCATTAGCAGGGAGGAGAGCCTGAGCTGCAATTCCTGCCTGCAGCCTGACAGGGTTAAAGCCACACCAGGGCACTCCTGCCCCTCCCCAGGCCAGCACTGCCTCTTCCAGCAGCAGCAGGATTGGGCTGGGAGCTCATTGACAACTGCCTGGGAAAAATAAAATACCCAGCTCACTATAAGTGCCTTCCTTTTAAGGGTATTTTGGGGGATTTTCTCACATGACACAGCTTTTAGTTTAAAAGATGGTGGTAGTGTTCTTCAACACCTTTTATTTTAGCTGGTGTGCACTTTGTATAACCAGCTTTGCATGTAGAATGTATTCACTCAACAAGAGCATCCTTTTTAAATAAAGGAAAAAGGTTCTCTTTCTTAAGAATGTTTTTTCTACAAATTTCTGATGTTTAATTAAGTTTGCCCAAGAGTATTTAGGCCATTAAGTTCCTAAGGTAATTGGTAAAAGGTTGGAAAAAATGGAAGATTTTGCCACAAGGAAATAAATATTTTGAAAAACTAGAGTTGAAAAAAAAAGTGTTTTCAGGAAAAAAAAAACACAGGAAACTTCCTGAGCTGTTCTAAGCAGTGTAACAGGCAGACTAAACAAAACAAAAAAACCCAACAACAACTTTTTTTTGCCAAATGAAAATGCTTCTGCAAGTTGGTAAATCTTGACCCTTTTTCTGAAAAACTTGAGCTTTGGAATTGCCATTTGTCTGCCTGACCCTGCTAACAACAATTGAATAGATTGTCTAATTTTAACTGCAAAAGAACAGTTTTATAAGCATTTATTGTCCTACAAGTTTCAAGAAAGTAGAAAGAGTCCCACAAGTGTCTCTCCCATAAACCTCAAGTCCCCACTGTGGTCTTTATAAATCTCTAGAGAATTAATACCTGAAAATGTTGAAGGAATGAATTAACCACAGGAAAATACTAAACCTCCTTTTTGCCTTACTGGGGGAGAGAATCCAAACACAGCACAGAAAACCATGGAAAATGGAGCTCTGCAAGATCTGCCTTGTGCTGCTGCATTCGTGAGGGGTATTTTAGGATTTAAGGATTTATTTTTATTATTATTATGAAAGGTATAAATTTATTAGCAGTTTGCTAGCTGGCACTAGAGAAAGCAAGGCTAAATGTCATGTGTTCTGTAGGGTGGAGTTTTTCTCTTTTCCATCAGAAGAGAAAACTGAAGTTCCGTGGGAAGTGGAATTCCTTAGTTCTATGTCAGTGGAAAATTGTTGTTGTCCCTCTTTTCCTGCTGTTTCCTCCAAGGTGTTGTAGCAGGACTCTCCTGTTTTTCTTTGGAAAACAAAGAAGGCCCAGTGAGGGCTGCTGAACTGCAGGTTTGTATAAAAACACAAACACGGGTGATGCTGGCCAGGGGTGCAGGAATATTCAGGTAATCTGTGTGCACCTCCTGCCACTACAACATTTCAGGGTCTTGGGAATAGCTGTGCAGTAATGCCTCTCCCACGAGCTGAACAAGAGCTGATGCTTTGAGAAAAAGGAAAAAATGAGAAATGATTTTCCCAAAAAGAAAGAAAGAGAAGTGAGAAAAATTCCTGAGTATAATGATGCTTCCTTTGGAGTGACTCAGATTCACGTTTCAGCTTTGGGGCTGATATCACAACCTGTGACCAGCCAGAGCCACACTTTGTTACCAACTCCACATTCCAGTGTTTGCCATGTGTGACACCCCCATTTGTAGCACACAAAACATAATTTTTTTTTTTGCATAAATTTTTGCGACTCGCAGCAGCTTAGTTAAGACCCATGTAAAGAAAATTGTGTGAGCAGACAGAGTTTGTTTATCTGGCAAACACTCTGCATGCTTGCAGCTACATCCTGCCTCGTATATTTAATTTCAGCCTCAGTCTGAACACACTGCTTTGGACCTGGAAAAAAACAGGAGCTTAACAATGGGAGTGCCACTGATGACACTGCTGCAAGCTGCAAATGATGCCATTTTAGTACTTAGCTGGTATTCAGGAGCTTTCAGTCTTGGGTTGAAGAGATCTGATTGAAAATCAGACACAGGCATATATGGAGAATTCCAGGTTCCCTAGTTGCCTTGAAGTTAAGTGGAGTGGGCACTTGATTATTATGAAGGCTAGAATTGGATTGGAGAATCATACTTAGAGGTGTAATAGAGCTCAGAAAGTGTCAGACCCTGCAAGTACCTAGCCCTTGATTGTAGCAGCTGGAAGTGATTTAACAAGTACTTGAGGTGACAGAATCAAATGCTTTATGTGATGAATGGGCTGTTTCAATATAGCAAATGATTTTGCTCTTTAAAAATCAGAATTAAACAGTTTGTTTTTTGTGAGGCGTGAGATCATGGAGCAATGAAGTATACGTGTGCACGTGCCCAGGGACATGGAATTCCATGTTCATCTTGTCTTTATTACAGTGTGTTCATTTATTTTGGATTTTACTGCCGTGCACTGGCCCTTCTGGGGGAGGGGAGGAGTCAGTGTGTATTTTATGCATGAAGGTGTCCTGAGAAGCTGAAATAACATGACCAAAGTCGAACCAGTTCTTCACCTTAGTGACTCGTGAAAAATATATTCACTAAATAACGTTATCAGTCAAACTCGAGAGGCAAATAACTTCAGATTTCTGTCACATTTGTCATATTTGGCAGCGTGGCATTCAGGTGTGTACACATACAGAGCTGACTGCTCAGGTTCATGCAGGTTTTGTCCAAGTGTTCCCATCTGAGATTCACTGGCATGGCCTGCTAACACCTCTCATTCCAGCATCCTGTCTTGAAGTTTCCCTCCACTTGACACTCTGACAACATGCAGAAATATATTTTTTTAAGTTTTTTTTTTTTTTCCCCTTTCACTGTGGCCAAGGCTTCAGCCCTTTTCTTCCTTATTGCTGGAAAAGAAAATTCTCCACAACCAAGCCACCCTTAAAAATTAAGTCAGACTTGAATCTGATCCTGCAGCTCTTCAGTGAGCAGAACAGTTAATTATGTTGTTCTCTTGCCTTTTTGTATAGAAAAGTGTGGAGATGAAATGTGATGTTGAATTTTATTCATCTTTAATCAGAATTACTTGGGCTGCTCCTGAGGTTGAGTTTTGAATGTGCTGAGCAATGGACACAATCAAGTGACAAATAGAATAGAAATTTTATTTTAAGGATCAGTGCTCTAACATTATTCCAGGAACATATTTGGATGCCAAGGCTGACTGTGCCTGGTTTGTTCACTGGCCCCTCATGATTTGTGATCTAATGTAGGATCTAAGGGGGTTGCAGGAGCCTGGGGGCACCCAGAGGGACAATTACTATGATGATTTTAACAAAAACCAGATCTTAAGGTCTTCTTTTTATTTCTCTTCTCTGCTGAAATGGAGCCTGACCTTTGAGCAGACTCTGAGCTCCAGAATTTGGATGGATCCAGCCTGGGCTCACCAAGGCTTGGTTTTATCCCTCTCACTGCATCCCTTGCATTGTGCATTGGCTGCTGGACCTGAGCATCACCAGGAAAACACAGCAAGTCTTTGCAGCTCCAAAGTCTACAGAGCTGGAACTGAAATGCCTCTGGTTTGATTACCCCTCAAACCAAGTGTGTGGAGACAAAATATTCTTCTTGAAATCCTGCAGTGCCTCTTGGTCCCTGCTGTGCCCTGCTCAGAACCCTGCAGTGCTTTCTGCTCTTGCACAAGGCACAGCCCCACATCTGGAACTTTCCTCTTTCTCCAAAAGAACTTGACACCTCTGCTTCTCTTCTTTATTATTTGACTTCACATCCCTGACGTGCCTGGCACCTGCAGGAAGGCAGGTAAGGGCATGTAAAGACATTTATAAGCAGAAAGCCAATACAGCTCCTCAAAACGAAGATTCAAAGACTCTCTCCTAAGCCATGACATATCATAGAATAATCATGGATAAAAGGAATTTCACCAGCTTGAACCCCACTTTGGGAGATAGAGAACTCCTGCATTGGGCCAAAGTCATATTCAGGTGCACAAAAAGGTTGGGCCAGGCTGCTGTGAGGAAGATTTTTCAGTCTAAGTTAATGACATGTTAATAACACATGTTGTTAGTGGTGGAACCATCCCTCAGTATCTGAAAAACATCCGTTGTTACACTCCCCTAAAAAACAGATTTGGAAAGAACATTTTTTTTTTTTTTTTTCTTCTTCAGAGATATTTGCATAATTACACAGAGTGTGAGTGTTAATGAAGAGCTAGTAATAAAACTGGGTGAATTAGCATGACTGAGTGACTGAAGGCAATCCTGTTGATCATACAGTCAGGGGTGGCTTGCATTTTGCCAGACTTTTTTTTTTTTTTTTTTTTAAGCTATCTCTTCCAATTGCACATTTGAATTTGAACTTTCATTAATTATAGCTTTATTTCATGAACATGAAATTTCATTGACTTAAGTGTTTACATCAGTAGAACACCTATTCTAAAATATGTGCACCTGACAAAATTCTTAATGAACACCTCGGCAGCATCCCCAACACTGAGTGCATTTTTGAGTCATTCCAGTGAAGGATTTTTTGGAAGGATATTCTTTTTTTTGAATATTTAGCGTGCTTTGAACCAGCAGATGAAATCCTTGGAATTATTTCTTTCAGAGTTAGAATAGCAAAGTGGATAGTGGTGGGAAGAGAAGAACAGATGCAGGAGCAGGATGTTATTCCTTCAATAATGTCATGATCCCTGTTAACAACATTCTGCCTCTTCCACCTGCTCGTTTCCTTTGTCCTGTTTGCTGCTGGTGTGCAGCTGAGCTGATCAGCTCACCTCTGATGCTTTGGGGAAGGTGAGGAGCACCAGGATGTGTAAGAAGAGCTGTGAAGGATAAAGAAAATCACTTTGCATTGAACAGGAGCAGGTGAGGGGTTTGTGCTGCTGGCCCTGTCGGGAGGGGTAATCACTAGAAGGCAGTAAATTCCAGATTTAAGTGATGCTTTAATCTCAACAGGACTATAGCTTGGAAATCAATTTGGTTCTTATGGACACCTCAGCCCCGTTGCTGCCAGTGAAGCTTGCCACAGGGCCCATAATGTCACCAAAAATCAATGTTGTGCCTCTTTGCCTGCTTAAATATCCCTGAAAATATAACAAAGCTTCAGTGTGTATCATTAGGGGATGAAATAACTTTGGTGTCCTCCTCCTCTCCTTAGGGCACTCTCAAAAAACTTCCCCTTAAGCTAAAACAGCAACTGAGACAGGGAAAAAAAAGATCCTGGTACATGTTTGAAATTGCTGCTGTCATCGTGTTTTTATTGGCAAGGAATTGTTAAAAGTTTCAATATCAAGTTTGCATAAGGGGCATCTTTGTGCAGAAAGTTTGCACGTGATATTTCAGTCAGAAATGGGATAAATTCGGATAAATTTGTCTAACCCTACATTTTTTGAGATTCCTCACATTGTCCCAGTTACAGAATGGGAATACTGAGATCATCAGTCCCTGAAGGTAACTGCTACATATTCCAGCACAAAGTGAAATGCTGCCATTCACCAGTAAAGCCACTCCTTCCCTCTACCAGATCGACCTCCAAAGGTGCAACAGGCAGGGGGATATAGATGAGCTTTGGCTTTCATTAAATGTCAGTGATAGTTTAACACTGAATATAGTTATAAAATTTCTAATGTTCTATCATAAAAAGGTAGACTTAATTATTTAGTGGAAGAAAACATAGAGATTTTGGTAAACAGTTTGATTCAACACAAGATTTCAATATCAGCTTATAGCTCCTGCATAATCTGAAGTGAAAACCATCACAGGTATATAGGAAGAAAATTGGAATTGCAGTCAGGAGTTGAACAAGCAGATATATTACATGATGAATGTACAGAATGTATGGTACAGTACATGCAGCCTGTGAGATCAATACTTGAAGAAAGTCACATGCAAGGGAGAAGTGAGTTTGTAGTCAAGTTACCATAAACCTGGCAGGTATATATATATATTTTTTTTTTTAGCAGCAAAAAATAAATAAATAAATAAATAAATAAAAATAAATAAAATAAAATAATTTTTTTTCTATGGTTAATAAACAGTAAAATAGCCAAGTCCATAGTGAACACCAGGAATTAAGAGATTCTACCTATCTGAGCACTCATGAAGTGTTATTTGTGATGAGCCAGGCTGGTTTAGGAATACCCTGGTCTCTAAGAAAACAGGTGAAATGCACCCCAATTCAAAGCCATCTTCACTCAGAGCTTTGCTAACCAACAACCCAGGCAGAATTCTACCCCAAAGAAAACACAGTGCTCACTGCATTAAAAACCAGAACCTGTCCAGTATTCTCTTTGGGGTTTTTGAGCCAAACTTCATGTCTTAGCTCATGAGATTTAAATATATGCCAATAAATTAACAAAACATTGCAATTCTTGAAGATGCTTGTGTCAAATAGGGAGGGAGGAGCTGTTTTCTTTCCATATTTGATAGAACAGAGATGAGAGAAACACGGGATTTCCTTTTAGGAATTTATTCAGAGAACAAATGTCTGTATTAGTGTCTCCAAGGTTCACCATTTTCACCATTTCTCTTTTTCCTCTGTAAATCTGTGCCTATTTTGGGTTTATAACTTATTTCTCCAAAATAATTGTTGATAGTTAACACTTAGATATATCCATCTGAGGTCAAGTCAGCTTGTAAAGCATTGTTGAGGCATATGAGAAAAAAAACCTACAAAACACCATAAAAGAGGTCTTTTGGTATGGGAGTGTGATAGGCCATAACTGGCAACAATTGAAAATGCTAAATTTTAAAGGATGGAACAGACCCTGAGCAGGTTTGGCAGCAAGGCTCACAGATGAGTTTCATCACAGCTTCATGAAATTCAGGTTTCAGTACAGGCACATCTATGGAAAAGTGCTCATCTGAAAGCAGTACATCACAGGGCTCCTAATTTCTTCTGGGCATAGAAAAAACTCTTTTACTACTTAGAGCTTTGGCCTAAAAGCATTTCCATCTTTTAAACCTTTGAATCCAGGCTTTCCAAGTGTCTTCCACGGGCCGAGCTGTGCCCTTGGTGCTGCTGGCTGTGAGGATGCTCTGGAGCAGGCAGTGTGGGAGGGAAATGCTTCTCTGGATCCTGGTACCCTCAGGGATGCTGAGAGAGATGAGTGAAGATCACCTGTGATTACCTGTCCAAAATTGTGCTCTTTGCTCTCACACTTGCAGCTTTGATCTTGCTTATCAGCCTGTGAACAAAGCTCGCTAAAGCTGCTCCAGCGCTCTGCTCTCCTCTTGTGTTTCCTGGTATTTGCCTCTCGCTGATTTGGAAATTCCCTGCGTGTCTCTCTCTGCCATATCCAGGGACAGCCCTGTTTTATCACATCCCGACTCCTGCTTTTCCATTTGGGGATTTGGCAGCCGTCACCTTTGCTTTTCCCCCCCTCTCACAAAGCCAACATTGATCTTGCAGATCATGCACACTGCACTTGCAGACAGGACAGATAATGACTTGAACTGCAGCAAATGGGACTATGTGACATCACACTGCTGTGAGCAGACAAATCTGTAATCTTATTTAGCTTGACAGGTATAAAGGGCATTTCAAAAACTGATTATATCTGCTGTGATTTTAAGAAGGTCTGGGATATGACTGGAAAACCTTCACCCAAATTATTCCCCAGGGATCAAACTCTTCAAAAGAATAATGCAATGCTCTATATTCGGGGCATTAAAACAAGCATTAACCTTTTTTTTCCACCTTGTGGAAAATACATAATATTACCCCTGTGAAGACTCCAAGGGTGAGAGTGAGGTGCTACAGCTGAATCTCCACCAAATCTGGGGAGTTGGGTCTGCAATCAAGCTTTGCAGATCAACATGAAAGAAAAAGCTGAACATGAAGAACATCTGAACTGTTTAATGAAAATGTGGATCTGTGCTGATTTTGCAGATCCATTTCTTATTGTGAAAGCCCCAGCACCAGCTGTGGGGATAAGATTCATAAGCATTTCTTGAAGTTTCCATTTATAGTTCTGTTCCAACCATCTGTGACAGGCTTGTGAGGCAGCATCAGCCAGGATCAATATGTGCAACAGAACCTGCCAGTCGGTCCCAGTTTGGGAATGGGATGCACAGACCTCCCCCGGCTGGATCCTCATCCCACAGTGGAAGGTTTTTGGTAGCACCTGGATTGCCATGACTGCCCACGTGCTGAGCAGGGGAAAGGCAGGTGGAAGGAAACACTGAAATCCAAATTTCTTCTCCTGAAAGTTTTACAGCTCGGCCAGGATTTGAGGCTGATCTCAATCTTTGCTGCTTAATCCTGACACTAAACCACCAAAAGACTTTTCTTTTTGCCCTGCCCAAAGGTGCTTGGAGATGATCCTCTGTTGGAAAATAGAAAAAGTTTCATTTCTCCATATGCATCATAACGTTTTGGGGTTTTTTTCTGAAGAGTAAAACTGAGAAAAACTCTTGATGAGTTAAGCGTGGCTTTGCATGTTTCACCCTGACTTCCTGAGACTTTTGTCATGAGTATGTGATTTACTCTGCACATCATCTCTGATGCCAAAGGAGAGTATTTCTGCATATCTGAAGAAAATGCACTAAAAAAAATGTTTAAATAAGTCGTAGGCCATTAGAAACTGTCCCAAACCTGACAATTTTCCATTTGTGTTTCTGTGGCTGAAACTGCAATCTTTTAATCTCTGATTTCTTGTCTAACCTTTCCAAAGCCAATTCTGTGGCAAATATTTCTGTCCATTTTTCCCTCCTAGCATTTGATAGTCACCATGTGCCCAGTTCTGCTTTCACTCAGGTGGATGGAAACATTTTACTGATGATCTGGGCCAGGACAGACCTGTGGGGGGAAATGCCTTCCTCTTGTGTTGGGACATAATTCTGTGGAGTGTGAATATAAATAAAACCTGTCCTAGAGATTCTTTTTGCCTATATAACAAATACATCTTGAGGCAGCAGTGCAGGTGGAAATTGGGCTTGGTTTCACAGCAGTTTTTGTTCCTCCTGCTCCTCCTGGTTTGTGCAGCAGGGAGGTTCCTTGGCTGGGGTCAGGCTCATATATTTAAACATATTGCACTGAAAAATCCCTGTCATTCCTCGTCCAAACAGCCTGGGAGCACAGCAAAAGCAGAAAAAAAAAAAAAAAAATCCTGATGCAAGATGTCCCCAACATGGGGGGGACACTCAGCTGCTGACAGCACCAATCTTGGCAAGCTCTGAACTCTGCCTGTGTGTGTGACAGGGGTAGAGAAATCGGGTTTTTTTTGAGAGGGGCATGGATTTCATTGCCCCACTCTATTTATTTCATTGCCCCACTGTATTTATTTCATTACCCCACTCTATTTATTTCATTGCCCCACTGTATTTATTTCATTACCCCACTCTATTTATTTCATTGTCCCACTGTATTTATTTCATTGCCCCACTATTTATTGGTGCATGCTGGAATTGATTTTAGCTGAGGAAACGGTGTAAGGACAAACAAACCAACAAAACACACCAAAAAAACCCAACATGAAAATTCTGTGTCTTCAAGAAAGCTCTGCAGAGAAAAGAAAAATATTTATTAGTGAAAGCTGCTGCCTGCAATCACTGTTAACTCACTATTTTGTAAGTTCAGAACAAGGGGCAGCTTTGAATGCAAAGTTGTAAAAGACTTGCTAGATATCTTGAAATATTCTCCATCACTTGGTAACTGTCAGAGGACAAAGAACAGATTGGAAGTAGAAAATCCCATTTCACTATTACCAGGTACTTCTAGTGACTGCATTCATTCTGGATAGAAAAGATATTATACAGCTTAAAAAAAAAAAAAAATCTGTTCTCTAAGAAAATAAAAATCTCGGAAAAAAAGAAAAAAAAAGAAAAGAAAATACAATATTATGTGTTAGTTCAAAAGAGAATCTTTAAAATGGGCACTGAAAACCAAATCCACAAAATAATCTTGAACGTTTCTACTGTCCCTTCTTGTGGGGAAAATAACTTTATTGTGTGAATCCTACCAATTAAAAATCAGGTTAACACTTACATCAATTCACATTCTCATTGACTTTATTCTGGCAAAACCTTCTTGATTACAGTAAAAAAAATATTTGAAAGGCAATTTATGCACAACTAATTATTTTATATTATCAAATCATAAGTATCACAGGTAGGCAGAAGAAGAGAGAAAATTTGCCTTGTGTCTAGGTATGAATGAAACTCAATAATGTTTTCTAGAACTTGTGCATTGTGTAGAATTTATTTTAGACAGTGGAATAAAGACATTTCCTAGTGAACTTGACCAAGTTCTTTAAAACTTTCTCCTTAAATTTTACAATAAGCTTTCTATTTGTTTGGTTTTTTGGTTTGGTTTTTTTTTTTTTTTTTTTTAATTAGCAAAGGCCTGAATAATTCATCTTCTTTCCTTTTTTGTTCTGTCATGGCTTGTTTGTGTTTTTTGTTTTTTGGGTTTTTTTTTTTTGGTTGAATTTTGGTTTTGGTTTTTTGTTTGTTTGGTTTTTAATAATTGCTATTATTTTAAACTTCTTTAACATAAAATTTCAAGCCAAAATATTCTGTTTTTTATCCAGGGCTTCCTAGCCAAAGTTCATGGTCAGTGGCTAAATCAGCTGAATCCTGCTCAGCAGCCACAATTATTAGTCTTTGTAGACAAGAAGTTAATTTATGAATTGATTATTTCTGCTGGAACAGGGCAGTCCTTATTTTGAATTTTAAGAAAAATACCCCCCCAAACCTTGTGTGTAACACGTGTGTGCCTTGAGCAGCTTCTCAGCCCAGCCTATTTTACCTTAAAAACAAAATTACTTTTTTTTTCCCAGAGCATTCTATAAGGGACTGAAATCCTACCTAGGACACACTGTGACATTCTACCTGCCAAGTGACGCTGTGACAATTGTATTTTTGTTTCTGTGCTTCTTCTTTCCACGTGTTAATGAAATATTCCCCTTAAAAAGTCTTACTTAACAGGCTCCCAATGAGATTTTAGCATCAGTCTGTAGTCAAGCATGATTTTTTTTTTTTTAAGTATACAAATATTTTCATCTAAAATAAGATAAATGCCTTTCTTGTCTGGTTTTCCCCATCACTTCCTTAGTTCATAAAATGTAAATTAATTGCTTTCCAGATTTGCAAGTGGTTTTGCAAGACAATAGTCCCAGTCCTCAACAATTGGGCCACGAAAGGAAGGATTCCTTGAATAATTAAGGATGAGGGGAAAAAAAAAAAAAAATCTGAATGCTAGGGAAAGAAAAGAATAAACAGGTTTGAGTTAAACTCCATAGCAGCTTGGAGAAAAGAAAACAAAATTTCTGTCTTTCATGGAAGGTGATGAGGACAGTGAAAGTTACTTCACAGAACATTTTCCAACTTGTCTTCTGCAGGAGTCTTTTGAAATCTCTTTGGAGCACCTGTCTGTTGTGAAAATAATTCATTTTGTCATGCCCAGTAACACACTGGTAGTCATTTTATGAAAGCTTCTGTAGCAGTTTCACCTCTAGCTTTACCCTCTCTCCTACTACATCACAAACTCATTTAAATAGTAATATTAATGTTTTTAGAGATCACTACAAATGGTTGGCAGCATCATTGCAGTTAATGTCTCGTGGGAGCTATACAAGGGAATTTTATCAGCTTGAGGCTGAGGTATTTGATGAAATAATAACAAACTAGCTTTGAATTGTCTTTCATTACCCTTTATCTCTCCTAGAGAGAATATAATCTTATTCAAATTATAATGGCCTCTGTTATCAATGTGGTTTAGTATTTATTTACCTGCACATGGACATGCAAATGTTCATGCATTCTCCTCTTTTTACCGTACCTGTAATGAAATTCCTTCACTATCAGAATCATGCATGATCACAAATTACAAACTAGTTACTTGAAAGTGTAATTTCCTTAACATTAAAAGCATTAAAAAGAAAATTAAAATCCAACTTTTTCTTTTTTTTTTTTTAAGGAAAAATAGAAGAACCTTGATAAGGAGTAAAATCCAATCATTAGACTTTAAATATACCTTCATTTATCTTTGAGACAAACATGATATTCCACCTCAGGAATAGATAGGCTGCCTCCTGTCTGGGCACAGAAAAGAGATGGGAAGAAATGTTTTTAAGTAGTTCTGTAGGGGGAGGAAATTCCTGGGGCTGGGGCAAAGAAAGATCCAAATAGCAGAGCTTGGCTCTCCCTGATCAAATCACCAAATCAGATCAGGCCAGGCTTATGTCAGCCAAACAGAAACGTGAGACATGCAGGACATGGTCCTAAGTTATTTCTTAGTAATTACCTGGTGGTTGTCAAAGACTCATTAGAGAAAAGGAATATATAAGTGCGGAGGCAGGGCACAACTGTGGAAAAATATTTATTTATTAAATGGCCAGGCAGCAAAACAATTGTCTGTGTGCTGCCACATATCTGCTCTGAAAAAACCCCAAATCCTGCAGCAGTGCAGCTACAGCTGCCAGCCACACAGTTGATAGCAAAACATTTTTCTACTTGTTCTTCCTTTAAAAGTCTTCTGAGACAGAAATGGGAGGGGGGAGTGTTGCAATCACCTTTTCCTGTGCTCTGTTTGGGTCATTGCCTGCTGGATCAGGGGCTGTGAGAGTCCCAGGACCCCACATTGTTCCCTTGCAGCCCAGCCCTGGCTCTTTGGGCTGCTCTTGACTGATGCTCTGGATTTTTCTCTGCCAGTTTGCCATAAGGCCATTGATTCTGATCGATTTCTAGTCAGGCTTTGCTTACTGTCACTTTAATTAAAACCAGGCCAGGGGAAGTGATTATTTAAGCCAGACTTATCAGAGCAGCTCTCAGACTGAGGACAAACACTCTGCTGCAAACCACAGATATTTTTTACCAGGTAGTCTTCAGGCTTATGTCATGGCCAAGTGTTAAATATGATTTCTATTCATTCTTTTCAGCACAACTAGATAGAAAGCAGGAATGTAACCATAAACAATACTTAATAATATTTATAGTAATATCTATTTAAGGTGGATTTTTTTTTTTTTTTGTAACATGAATAATTTCTTGCTGTAATGTATCTGAAACAACCAGATGCATGTAAATACTGCAGAGACAATGGGGATAGCCTGAACAGATAAAAGGCTAACAGAGCAAAGTGAAACCAGAATTTAAGAACAATACACATGCATTTGAGTAGGTTTAAAATAAGAAATGCAGTTCAAAGTTTGCTGAGTGACAGAGAAACAAAGTATTCAGCAAAAATATAGAAACATCAAATGCATAAAAGCTGATCAAACCAGATTTTTACTGAAGACTCAAACTGGTACAAAAACAACTCCAAGTGCTCCCTTTTAGTACATTGGACAGAAACCTGATGTCCCTCTTTTTGCTTCTCTTTATAAGTTTTCCTTAATATTTGCAGAATAAGGATTTTAGCATTTCCAAATCATTGCTATGCAATTCTGTTTAATCAGCCCTCTAAGTTAGATCTGACACCACAATTTCTATCCCATTCTAAGTTGTTGGGAACTGTTTCTGTGTGTTCTAAAGTAACCTCAGTATTGTACTTGCCACTGAAATGATTTTTTTAAGTCTTGTGCAAAGACTATAAAACATCTTAGTAAATTTGTTAAATACTGTCCTCAAAAACTAATTTACACTTTCTCTCTTGAGTTACTTAAAGTTTGGATCCATAACCAAAGTGTTTTGACTTGAGTCTCTCCTGTAACCATTTAAAGTTTGAGAGAAGTACTGCTCACATTGTAGACAGAGAGAACTTCAACTTTTACTTAACAGGAATAACATTCCTAACTTGATATTCACTAATTTCAGCATTTTCAAACTGCAGGCAGTGGGCAAGAAGGAGAAAAAAACTACCCCATGGAACTGATATTCCCTTCAGGCAAAAATAAAAAAATCCAAGTCTGTTGACCTTTCAAGATTACATAGAGGCTTACGAATATACTCAGGACTTTTGGTGGTTAAAGAATATAGGATTTTGTCTTTTAGCCTCTCCTGGCATTTGTGAATTCTGAATATTGAGTGTACTCTTTTACAAAATGTTTACCTACTTACACATTTAACTAGAAATGTCTCTCATAAATCAAGAGAGTGAGCAAATAAATGAATATGTAGAATATGTAAGGGCAACGAGGGGGGTTTGGAGTCTTGATGTGTCACCTGCCCTGCCCAAAGGTGTTTTTGGACAGGCCCTACCTGGGTAGGTGACCACCCCTGACCTGCTAAAGGAGCATGTGTCATTTTACATATGCTCTGTAAATAGCCACAGCATCAATGAATTCCAGGCATTATGTCCCTAACACCACTGCTACTCCAAAAAAAAGAAAACCAAAGTCTCCCAGTTCATCCTTCTAAATCACCACGGGCGTTTTTATATTTGTTTCTAAATGTCATTTTGGTTCTCCAAAGGGAAAGGAGGGTTTTTTTTTTCCCCAGCTATAATGGATTTGGAGGATGGTTGATAGCACACACCCAGTGTTGAACTGGGCTGCACTCTCAGTGGGAGTTACCAGCCCTGTCCTGGCTCTGCCAGTGCATCCATCTCTCAGTGCCAGATGGATTTCACAGACACTGCAAACGTTCCTGCTCATTGTGACAGTGTTGGAGTGGTCAAACCATTCCATGCAGAAATACATCTGGATATAGAGCAAATGCGGGCCTAAGCTAGAAAAGTCAAAAATTAATTCAGATATGAAACTTTCTGGAGCGTGCAGGGTATATAAACAAGAGTTTAGGTTGGATTTTTACAGAGACAACATCCAGACAGAAAGTTTTTTTTTCTGTTTATTAGGGCATAAAACTTCCAAGTTTTGTGATGGACAGCAAGAAAGGATTTTATCTGGCATAGGTGCATAGTCTGTTTCCAATGAGGAGGAATTGGCCACTTCCCCAATAAATGAAGGAGAACTCATTAGCTAGTTAGGGACTAGCAAAAAAATCTCTCTATTCAGTAGGCATTATGTTGTGAAAAATGGAAAATAACTGATCATGTTGACAATTTACTAAAGTTTCAATTCTCTTTCTTCCAGATATAATTGCCTTCCAAAACTCCTCCTAGTAGACTTTTATTTTTATATATATATTTTATTTTTTTTTAAAGATCTGTACCGTAGTGAGCTCTTGCTCAGAACAACACAGAGGGCACTGGGATTCAGCAGGGAGCCCCAGTGAAGGGTCTCAGCAAAAGCAGGTCAGTAATCTGATATTGTTCCATTTTGTGCTGCATCTGCTCATCTGATGACACTGGAGCTCCTCTGCTCCCCAGTTTTTACATCTTTGGGATATCTATCCTGGGACAGCCCAGTGATGTTCTCTGCTGAAGCAGCTGCTCAGTTCTGGCTCATCCCAGGAGGAATGCAGGGAGAATTGCTTTGGTTTCAGCTAATCTGGAATTTTCATGGCCAGTGTGTGTGTGTGTGTGTGTGCTCTGCTCCCCCTTCATGTGGATCTGGTTCTCTGTGACCAACCTTGTCAGGTGAAGGTTATGGGAACTCCACTTCTTGTTCCACATAAAAGATTTCCATAAATCCTGGTGTGTGCAAAGTCTGTAACCCTTCCCACCAGGATATTATCTCAATTCCAGCCCCTTCACTGGGGTCTTTGGAAGAAGGAAAAAACCCCATTGTAGGAAATAGAAAAGGTGTAAAACTCTCAGATAACTGTGTGAAAGCAAACCTCGGGGTGGAGAAATGCAAGAATGCTGAAGATGCAAGGACAAGAAACAACAGGGCTGTGTAAAGATAAGTTTTAGGAAAATACATTAAGTAAAATAGTAGAAATATATAAGTTTAATAATGAAGTTTTGTCCATTGCTTTAAGCTATTACAGGCAAACATTGTTCAAAGCAAGATGTACATGCAGCTTTATTAACTGGCCTGGGCAAACACTTGTCATCTTTAATATTCTGCTATTGGTTAGAAAGTTTTTAAAAGAGTTTGTGACAAAGAGAGCTTGGTGTGCTGTGCCAGCAGCTGAAGCTGCTCCATCTCCCTTGCTTGGCTCTGTAAAATGAGAGTGATGGGTGTGATGGAATAAAAGCTTTGAGACAGCTGCTCCAGCATTCCCATCCTGCTGTTTGTGTACATAGATATATGTAAATATTAGAGAAAGAAAAAAATATCCCAAGAAAACCCAACCGGGCATGACTGTTGTCCTCACATTTCCTCTGGCTTTGCAGAATTCAGCAGCGATCAACACGAGCCTGATGCCTTCTGGCTCCATATCCAAGCTCGAATATTCTGGTGGTTTTTGTGCCCACCTGATCCCAGCAGGTCAGTCCTGTGTGTGCTAAGAAAGGTGTGCAGTGTCTGCAGGTGGAACTTGTGAAACTTCCCCTGTTGACAACATGGTTTCACTGTGTGACAAAGGCAGTGCTCAACCTGTTAAGAATAGGAATTTGTATTATTTTTAAATTTTTTCCAATGTTTGAGCTCAGTTTCTGCTGTACACTGGGTTTTGAATGCATTTTTTTTTTGTTGCTCAAAAGGAAGAGAGTTGGGAGCTTGTGTCTGTTTTCCAGCCAGCTCTCAGCATTCTGGGGAGAAGGGACATTTCAGAGTGCTTCAGTGAAGTGCCTTGAAGGGTCAGAGGAGCAATTATACTTGAATTTTGAATAGAACACTGCAGATTTCCTAGTCATCCCCACCAGAGTTTCTGGGATATCTG
Organism: Sturnus vulgaris; assembly: GCF_001447265.1. Next base: position 4,983,493 of record NW_014650487.1, read on the forward strand.
AGTGGGTCCTGGAATATCTCAGAATTGCACCAATAATTTCCATTTTAGATCTCACAAATGGGGGAGAAAAATTGAGATTTTATGCGGATTGGGACAATAAAATAATCTGATCCTAAAGTGAGTAAAGAACAATACTGGTTCTATTGTGGGGAAAGCTGTATCACTTTCAAAAAACTCTTTTCTTTTCAACTTTTTTTTAAAGGCTGAAAGTTGCCCATACAATTCTAAGCAACAAAAACCCCCATTCTTTGAAGCTGATCTATATTTCAACTTTGTAAAGAAACCACAAACATAAAACACGGCTCTTGCTGTTTGTATCAGAGGACATTCTTGCTTATTTTAATGACATTAAAAAAAAAATCCGTGCTATTTTCCCATCAGAAACGATTTACCTAGGGAGACAGCATGAGGTAGCATTGTCAACAAAAAAATTGATTATTAATTTTTAATCGATTGTCACTTGGAAAACTGGTCTGGATATGGTAACACATTTGTAAAATCAATACATAAAACAATGTTTTGCTAGCAGAACTTTTGTTATTTGTGTTGCTAGTTGTCACTATTTATATTGAGGAATAGTAAGCCCCAATATTTAGGGATATTTACCTCCATTCCTATTCCCATAATTACTCTGGAACAACATCAAGTCAGGGTTTCCCCCATTTCTGCAGTGGAGTACAAAAAAAATCTGAGAAATATTTTACAATATGGTTCAATAAATATTGCATGATGACAAATCAAGTGCTCAGTGACAGCAGATAGGGCTTGTGATACTGAGTAGTTTAATGTTCAAAGCCCTAAAAAAAAATTTACTTTCTTCTTCTCAACAAGGAGAAAGAGAACAGACTGCAGCCTCGTGGGTGCACAAAGTCAACAGGATCTCACTTGTGATGCTGAATGAGACACCCCTGCCTGCCCTTGGCCAGAATTAGTAAATTTACCTCTGCTGCCAGCACAAAAACTGGGAACACTGATTATCACTGGGCAATCTGATGGGCAAAAAGAACCTGAAAAAGCAGCATTAGTGGAGTGTGAACCGTGAATCTGTTATTTGTTTAAAAAGCCATGTATTCAGCTCCTTATTTATTTTAACGGCTGCTTTGATGCACACCTCACTGAAATCCTTGGGTTTCCAGAGCTCCTGGAGAATTGCAGTGCATGGCAGAGATGAGTTGGGAATTCCTTAGGATCCCCAGGCCCTAAAGAGTGAATGTGTTCAGACTGTTCCATGTGTCCTCCCCCAGGATCCCACCCAAACCCCAAAACTGCAATTCCTGTGTACAGAGCTGTCTTCTGCCCCGAGGCCTTTCCTTTTCCTTCATCTTCCCAAAGGTGTGAGAACACCTGGAAAACAAGGGTGGGGTGCTGAAAGGAGATTTTCCTGCTGTTGTTACTGATATTATTAGATAAAACACAAGCAGCCACGGGCTTTATTGATCAGCCCCCATCCTCAGCCTGGCAATCACATCATGGAGATGCTCTTGCAGGCAAATGAAAATCGTTTAATGACACCGAGAAAAACAATGAGAGCCATTGTTTCCAGATAATTTATACTGCCGTTAAAGCATTTTTTTTTCTTTTTTTTTATGAATTAAATTCACAGGAGATTTGTGAAAGTTGCCTGTTAGGTCAAAGGCTAGTGCTTTATCCACTTAATCATTCATCCCTGTTTGATTAATAGACTTTTTAAACAGAATCATATATTAATAATGTAAGCTTTAACTGGGCATCTCGATCAAAGAGCAGATTTTAGAAGTTGATTGGTTTGTATCCTCTAGGCCTGTGATAAATGTCTAGAGATTTCTTGTAGTCGTTTTTTCTTGTCATTTTTTCATTCTGATATTCATTTCTCTCTTCAACATTGTCACATGAATATTTAAAACAAGAAATATAATCAGTTCAGTGCTTTTTCTTCAGCGCTGAGATCATAAAGAGAAAAAAAAAACTGTCATTCAGTACAAAATCTCTTTATTACAATATTTAAGGACTGTCTGTTTTACCTTGCTTGCTGGGAAGCATGATCTGAAAATCTTATATACATCAATAGGATTATGTATGGAAAGATATTCTTCAGATTTGGGGTTAAATGGGATTAAGGATAAGAAAACTCCTCCAAGATAAAAAGACTTTGGCATTAATAATTAGAGGGGGTTAGAAAAATTTCATCAAAACAGTTAGTTGGAAAATGCTGTCTCATCTATTGATGAGACAGAAATATTTTCTGGGAATAGGAGAGTGTTTAGGGAATTCAGATATATTCCATTAAATTAAACCAAAAAAGTTTGCCTTTGTTTTGCCAAATTAAACCTTTGTTTTGAGGTTACTTTTTTCCCAAATCATCTTTTCATCAAAAACCATATTCTGAGGTGGGATGACCTCAGTTGGAAGGAAATACTTTTAGTGATAAATCACAGAACCACCTGCTGATTTGGCTTGGGATGGACCATAAAGATGATTTATTTTTCACCACCCTGCTCTAGGCAGGGACACCTTCCACTGGAGCAGGATGCTCTGGTGCCTGAAGTTTTAGCTTTCATATTTCTCAGATTTTGTGCTGCCTTGGTGTGAACTTCATATAAAGTGTTAGCAAGTTCTCTTCACAGAGTAGTCAGACAAAATAATCCTTTTCCAACCTGAAAATCAAGAGCAGCCATTACAGCCTCAGGTGTAAATAAATTAAAAAAAAAAAAAAAAAAAAATAGTGTGAACAATGGGGAACTGAAGGGAGCAATTTGGGAGGATGGGACTGCATAGCCTGGAGCTGTAATTGATTATTGGTGATAATCAGTGATTATCACTGATTAACCCCAATAGGTAAATGGACCAAAACTTATAAAAGTGTGCAAACTCGTGACTGGGAGATCATTCTGGGTATAGATATGGCCAGGCTCAAGGTGTATCCTTAAAAAGAACTTTCAATAAAATCCCTCCTTTATTCCTTTATCACTGTCCAGCCTCTGCTCCAGATCAGCCTCTCAAAGGCATCAGCTCCAACCTGGCCCTGAGCACTCCCAGGGATGGAGCTCCACAGCCTTTCTGGGAAACTCTTCCAGTGTTTTACCACCTTCCCAATAAAGAATTCCTTCCGTGTATCCAACCTCAATTCCCCCCTTTCAGTTTGTAGCCATTCCTCCTTTTCCTATTGCTGCATTTCCTGGTGAAGAGTCTCTCCATTTTTCCCTCTACATCTCCTCCAGGTGCTGGAAGGCTGCTGTGAGGTCTGCACACAGCCTTGTCCTCTCCAGGATGAATTCCCTCCTTCCTCAGCCTGTTTTTGGAGACATTTTATGAACATTTTCATTTGTTTTAATTTTTGTCACGGCTTGGAATGAAATCATTTCTCTCAGTAGAGGAGTAATCTCTGTTTCAAGCTCCCTGTTACATTCGTCTTGGCAACAGCAATACTTTTACTTAGGATGGGAAAATCCATACCTTAAGACAGGCCTGACCAGGAGAGCTCACTCTGCTGATGGCCTTTTGTTCAAAGATCAAGGAAAGTTTCCACTGTGGAGCAAACCATGTTATCTTACCTGGTGTTATACCTGTGTGAATGACTCTCACTCCTAATTCGTGCTGCATATCTCTGCCACCACTTCTGTACTGGCCACGAGAGCTGCAATGTTTCCAGGAGCATTTCCAAACAATTCCTTCCCACATAAACGTGGATTTATTTAGACAGCTCGCTTGGCACGTTGTTTTTTCCAGTCTGGCCATGCAGCCACCTGCCCCAGGTGCTGCTGATGCCTCCTGGATAAAATGGGATCTTGTTTCACAGTGTGAGAGATATAAGATGCAAAAAGGATCCTGGAATTGAGCACAGTGAAACTGGGAGGTTTTGATGCAAAATATCGCTGCAGGTGTGACAGTGTCAGCGATTTCAGCAGGGAAATGTTGCAGTCAGCCTGAACAGCCTCTTTGCCTCACTCCCTGTTTGCCACTGCAGGTTCTGAGGTGGGACTCCCCAAAGGGCCGTGGTGTCTGAGGCTTTTGGTGTAAAAATGTGTGACTTTAAGGCTTGTGGATCCGTTCTGCAGGGCTGAAGGCAGGAGAGTCCCTGTCAGGAGTGCAGCACTGTGCAGAGTGGGATAAGAGCCCCTCCAAGCACACCTCAACCAGGACACGTTGCAGATGAGCTACTCCAGGCTCAAACAGCCTGGTGGAGTGCACCACACAAGTGCTAAAAGCCTCATCTAAATATTATCACAGCACTTCTGCAGCGTGGTGCTTCTCTCCTGTGCAGAAATGGGAGAAAGAGAACAGTCCCGTTCATCAAAGCACTCACACGGGGATGGCAAATAAAAAAAAACCTGCCTGACAGCAGATCCAGAGCTCCTGTGGACAGGCTGTGCCACCTGAATTCTTCCATTCTTGTCCTACTGGGTTCTGCTGTACCCGTGGCATCTGTGGGGAGACCAGATGAAAAGCTGATCCTCAGGGTCATTGTCTCAAGCAGGCACATTTGAGACCTGTGTGATTTGCTGCTTTAGGAGCCCTCCTCACAGGCTAGAAATGCTCAGAGCACGTGGGTATAAATATATAAAAATACTATGCAGTGATGCTGAGATTTACAACTCTTCTTAATTTGGGCCTGGGTATCTACACACTGATATTAATGACAATTTACATTTGTTATCAAACCATGGACTGACTGCTTTGCTTGCTGGCTGCTTTCCCCATTTGAATTCATCAAACATAATGTTGCAGTAATTGAATAACGATGGCTTGTAAACATCCTTATGTCCACAAAGTTTTCCATTCCTTTTCTGTGTACCCCCACAGATTTCTGGTGTGAAATCTTCATCTGAATGCTGCAGGGTTCTTCTGATTGTTTGACTGTTTCTGAGGGTTTAGTTTTATTAATGAGCTGGTTTGTACTTAGTGGAAATTAAATTTGTGGGAATAAACAAGCAGCTCTCATTCGATTATTTTCCTTATTTAACAATCATAATGACAATACTAAGGGAATATATTTTACAATTCCATTACTTTTGCTATTAGCAGATTTCCAAATCGAGAAGTAATTTTCAATTTTCCTCCAGGTTTTCTTTTCTCCTCTTCTTCTTTTCCCTTTCTCTTGGCTGCTGGAAAATAGATTTTTTACCTCTCCTGACACAAATAAGTGTTTTTCCTTTTCACCTTCAGTGACTGCTTTCTCCAGTCTTATGTCACATCAAGGACTGAGTTTTCTGTCCCATGCTGAGAAGATACTGGGGAGCACTGTTTGTGTTTCATGAGCTCTTTTTGGTCCCATTAAAATCATCTTCCCCTAAGCCAGCTGTGATTGGCAGCTGTGCTGGGAGAAGCACACAAGCCATGGATGGCATTGACATCTTCTGCTTTCTTTGGGGATTGCAGCCAACCTGCATTTCAGTGATCCCACACTGAGCTTTGGTTTGTCTCCTGCAGCAATCCTGTGTGGCTGAGAGTGCCACGGGCACAGGCTGTGCAGAGCTGAGCTGTGCAAGCCAAGGGGGCCAAAAAAAAAAAAAATCTCATCCCTGCTGCAGAGTGTGCTTCTGCCAGGGGCAAAAAGCAGGAAAATGTGGAGTCCCACAGGTCCTATCGAGTCTACAAAGTCTGCAGTGATGGTGAGAAGGAGCCTGGGGTGAGATGTGAGAGCACACCAAGCACTGGCCACTGCCCTTTTGGGCTTTCTGGCTACCAGTGCTGCTGCTGTGGCAGCCCCTGAATTTCTTCCAGGTTCTGCTGGAAGCAAAGAGAGTTGCTTTGTTAAGTTTCTCCCTGACTGCAAAGCTGTGGCTGGTGGGCAACCCCCTGCACTCCACACCTTCACAAACAATATCCAAGGTGATATCACAGCTAAAACGTGGGGTTTTTTTTAGCTTCTTCTTTTTGCCACATTAAAAATCCCTTACATGTCTGTGTGAGTGGGTGCATGTGTGTGTTGGTTTCAATTTTGCTTCTGGTCTGAGTAGAACAGAAAGAGAAGCCTTAAGGTGGCTCTATCAAACCATCTGGGATTCCCCAGGCACCAAAAGGCAGAGCAGAGTGTGAGAATGTTCCCTTTCAGAGAGAGCCTTTGGGCTGGAATTACCTTCGTGGGTTTTTTTACAGATGATGCAATGGCAGAAACACGAGCAGATGATGTGGGTGGCAGAAAAGCTTCCAATCCCCTGACTGTATGTGGGCCAGGGAATGGCAAAAATGTTTTAGTCCTGAGCCTTAAACTTAGGAAAAAATCCATGGAGCACCCTGAGGACAATTTTTGTATCAGGCAAATGTTTTGGAAGCCTGAGAAGTTAAAAAAAAAATCTAAACAAATTAAATTATTAAGGATTCAAAAGATGGTTTTTCAACTAGTGTGCCTTTCAAAAAGGGCACCTTTACCCACGAAAGATTTCAGGAATGTCTCCCCATGCAATGTGGAACAAACTTCCACCTTTCTTTTTTTTCACTGCTACCACAAAAATTGGAGCTACTCTGCAGGCGACTTCTATATTTCAACTAAATCTGGCCTTTCATTTTCTATATTTTGAAGATAATAATCTTCAAGTTTCTTCTATGACTTTATCCAAATTTTAGCCCCCATGAGGCAGCTTCTTTACCCAGGACATACAGCGGGGGAGGAAATTATTGGCTTTACCTTCCTGCTTCACTTCAGATTTGTTACCTTTATTTTCACTTCTGGATTACTGAAAGTACTGGATTGTCTTCCCTTTTTAAACAGACAAAACAAAGTTTGATGGCTCATGTATTCAAAAGCAGGAAACTCATCTGGGTTTGTCCAAAATGCTTCTAAATCTGCCTTGTGTTTGTTTTTGTCGTGGTAGATTTGCATTCAATGGGGCATTGGGCTGTCTAAGAGGTGCCAATTTGCTTTGTAACTTAAAAAAATATGGAAAAAAAATATTTTTGGGAAAAGCTGTCTGGTTGCATAAACAAGTTTAAAAAAAGAATTTAGATGGCTAAAAGTTCACTTTGAAGGATTTTGAAGCTTGTCAGATCTCCTTAATGGCAGTCATTGCTATTTAGATGGAAAGGTATAACATGAGTTTAGTTATTAGGCATATTCCAAGGGCTTTGGGGTAGAAAGCAAAAACTGTAATCAGAAAGTTGTCAGAGATGAAGGTGCTGCTAATAAAACATTGCCTCTATTAAGAAAAATAAGATTTAAGAGCTGTAAATAGTGCTCAGAAAAAAAAAAAAAAATTGCTTGGTCCTACAGAGAAGCTTGACAGACTTCTGCTTTTCCCTGGAATTTTGAAAGGTCAGTTCAGACAGGCTGTGCAGAGTCTTTGGAGTCCTGTATTCCAAAACTCCCAACCTTTACAGGAAGGCCAAATTTGGAACTTTCACCTTAGAAGAGTCTGTCAGAATGGAGGCAGAAAAATATTTGTGCAAAATTCTGGAAGCTGATCAAACTTTGAGGTAAGTTGCTGGAGTTTTAACTCAGTGAAATGAGAAAAGCATGGGCAGACAACTTTTTAGCCCAAAAATTGCCCAAGAATTTACTTTAGGATGAAATTGAGAAGTGGCATCACATCAATTAAAAATAGCTGTACAAGAACCTTGCTCACTGAGGACCATGACCAAACATCTTATCTTATCTGCTTAATTTAAAATTGATGCATATCAAGTGGCAGGAGAACCCACAGACAATTAAGGTGAAATGGCTTTTGGAAACTCCCACCTGATTTTAAATGAATGGTTTTTATTCATATTGTGAAAACAGAGTATTTTTCCAGGTAGAGTTAATGAAAAATTTGTAAAAGTTAAATATATTTTCATTACATTTATCTCCTCTGTTGTTTGGGTTTTTTCTTTTCTTAAGGCACAGTAATTTAAGTATATGTGGTGAATTTTTAGGCTTTATTAATTGTATATTTTGATTTTTTTCCTTTGCAGTTCTTTATTTTGCATAGAAAATCTGCACAAAGACAATCAAACTGTAATCTAAAGATAAGGATTCTACATTGCCAGCCACCAACATATTTGGTTGTTTTGTTTCTTTTTTAAAAATCCATGCTCCTTGACTCCTGTGATTATTGGAAAATGCAGATAAACTCTCCATTAAGCCTTTCTTATATTAAAAAAAAAAAAAAAATCACTTGGATACCAGTCAGGCTAAAATATTCAACGAACTCCTGAATATTGAATACTTGGCAAATGATGCAGGTCAGCTTCTGAAAATAAGGTAACAAAAAGAAGAGATTAAATCTACTCGAGTAGCATTTTATTTGCTTGTTTGTTTACCTCTGCAAATTCAGGATCTGGGGATAAATTGGTGTCTGTTGCCTCTCCCATGACCTTGGAACCTCCAGGCCTGTGGCACAGACACCTCACAGAGCTGCAGTCCTTGCATGGAGGGTCAAGTTGATATTTAACTTTTTTTTTTTTTTTTTCTTGAGACATCAGTGGTTTTGCCACTTTGTTATTCTTTTGCCACAATTATTGCTTTAATTCAGGAAAGTATGGGACATTTTTGAATGTTGGGTTTGAAGCAGAGTAGTAAAACTGTTGAGTAGGTATTTACTAGGTAATTGTATGACCCTAATTCACAGAGGGACAGATTTTCACTGAAAACCCTCAAAAAAACATTAACTTTAAGTAGAAATCAGGTTTGGGCTGTGACAGACTAAGATTTTTCAATGAAAGTCTTTGTAGATGTCAATTCCTATTAGAATTTTTTTTTTTTTTTACTGTTTGAAGTGTTGCTCTATCCAACACTATGGAGAAAAATTTTGAAAAATGGCAGCTGCTGTTAGAAATTTTGGGTATTCCTGTAGGAGATGCTACCATAAAAAAAAAAAAATAAGAAGCACTTTACAAAGTCATTTCATCAAGAAAAAAAAAAAAAGATCAAAGTCAGATCTTCATGACATTCAATCACTGTTTCTGTTTCATATGCCAGAACAAGAAGCAGAGATGACTGATAATTTCTATAATCATTCTTAATAATTCCAAAAGGCAGAAGGACAGATAATAATGGATGTATTCTTGTGTTAAGCTGCTCTTCCTCCCCTTGCTTTTTAGATTTGGCCATTGTGCTCTGTGTTTTGCAGATAATCTGTCAGGTCAACAATATCAATAGTTTTTATTACAGAAAGCAGATGTTATCAGCATCCTATCTGTCCATTTAATTAGAAATGTGGTACTGCTGTTAAGCTTCACAACAATTTGAGGAAGGAAAAGTAAAAGAAAAAAAAAAAAAAACCCAACAACAAAACAACTCACCATATTTCAGATTTCTTAAGGAAGTCCAGTGTTTGAAAGGAGAAAGGTGTTGGTTTCTCTAGGGAGTCATACATAAGATAAAAATATATAGAATATAGAATATAGAATATAGAATATAACAAACTCTAATAAAAGCTTCAAGGCTGTTACATTCTATTCATGCAAATTGGTGTAACTCCATTTAATTGCTGGGGAAGCCAGGTGGGAGCTTGGCTCTTCTCCCAGAGAACAGGTGACAGGATGAGAGAAAATGGCCTAAACTTGGGCCAGGGGAGGTTTGGTTGCACATTAGGAAAAAATTTCTTCATGGAAAGCAGTGGAACAGGCTCCCCAGGAAAGTGTTTGGGTCACCAGCCCTGAAGGGATTTAGAGGACATGGACATGTGGCACTTGGGGACAGGGTTTAGTGGTGGGCTTGGCAGTGCTGGGATTCAATGCTAGGACTCAATGCTAGCTGAAATATTTAAAAAAAAAAATGAATGAAATTCACCTGAAAGCAGGGAGAATGAAGCTACAGGTCAAACTTCAGCTGGAAGGGAGTAAAAAAAAAAAACCTGTAATAAACAACTGAAATAATTTCTGGCTCTCAGCAAACCAACAGGTCCAGTTATTCCCCCAGACCTCATCATTAGTTTTGTCTCTTAGAGGCAAGAATTCCCTTTTGTTTATGACCCCAGGGAAGGATTAAACCAAATTTAGAGAGAAGGAAAATCAAAAGGATGGAAAGAATCCTCCTGGAACCCTGAAGTGGGGTTCAAGTGGAACTGGAGCTACCAGAGGATGGCACTCAGCATTCAAGAAAAGAAATCTTTGCTCTACCTTACCCAGGTGTTCACACCCTGACAGTGCCACCAAATTCTCCAATGCAGAGCTCATGATGTAGCAGCTGCAAAAATCAAATCCTCCAAAAGTGTCAGAAGAAATTCTGCATTGTCCAGCAAAGCCAGGAGGCAGTAGTTTCATCAGTTCTGGGTTATTGGTTTTTTTGTTTGTTTTATTTTGTCTTGTTTGTTTTAAAAGAACAATAATACCTTAAAAGCAAGAATTTAAAAAAACCTCATCTGGGGAGAAATGTTGGTTCTTTAAAAGGGAAATACAAACCCTCAGTCTCAAATATTTCTTTAAAATTTTCCCTCCATTGTTTCCCTTAAAAAAAAAAAAAAAAGGAATGAAAGCTGCCACAATATTTGACTGAACAGGGAGTTCTGCTGCCATAGATTTTCTCTGTTATGGTAGATATTTGTTCTCATCTTTCCCCAACTTTTAATAGCTTTTCATGCTTTTAATAGTTGAAATAATGTGCATACCTCTCTCAAACTGCCTGCACACACTGTTCTGTTTCAGAGTCTGAAAAAGCAAAGGAAATTCAGTTCAGGGCAATTGTCCCTGAGCCCATAACTCACCTTGCTGCCCTGGGGACACGGGCAGGGCTCTCAGAGCACTGTGTGACCCTGCCACGCCACCTGCATTGTGTGAAATATTTATTTGTGCAGCTGATGAAGAAAAGAAATGAAAAACAAAGCAGACTTGGCAGATTCTGGGCTTGCTCTAGAAAAAAAAAAAAAATAAATTTTACAGACAACAAATGATTTGTTGCTCGACTTTTCCATGGACAGGCAGCATCACTCTGGTTTTTGTTCCTGTTCTTGCCCACTGGAAATAAAAAGCCAAAGAGCATCAGCCACTCATTGCAGTGGCTCAGGATTAATGTGCTTTTTAAGTGATCATGGTCATTTTAAATGCAGAATTCTGCTGTTAATTTACAGTCTCCAAACTGAGCCTGAACTCATTTGGCAGGGATTTGAAAGAGGCAAAGTGGGGGGGAAAAAAAGCCAGTGCTAAAATGGGACTAATCAGTGAAATAATGGCTGTAGTTCTATTGTGGTACTAAAATCTATTCCAAATTAATATCATAGAACAAGAGAGGAAAAAACTCAAAAAAAGATCTACAGACCTCGGCAAAATATATATATAATATATAAAAAATATTCTATGAAATAAGATTAAATATATAGAATATATAAAATATAGAATATATAAAACATTCTATGAAATAATATTAAATATATAGAATATATGACATATAATATATAAAATCTTATATCAAATAATATGAATATATAACATATATAAAACATATAATATATAAAATCTTATATCAAATAATATGAAATATATATTATATATCTATGTGTTGTTACTTTTTCATTTAAGTGTTCTCTTATCTTCAATATCTTTCACCTAGGTTTCATTCAGTCTGGCTCATGCTAAAAGTAGTGACTGACTATTTGTTGTTCTTCAATTCTCACTTCAACCAACTTGATGTACTGGAAATGAAAATATTGAATTCCCAAGTCTAAGAAGATTATTGGAAATGCTTTTCTATATCCTTGTGAAGCTGTCAAAAATAAAAGATGCAGAGGTAGTCAGGTAAATGAAATATGGCTGAATCAACTTTTTTTTTTTTTTCTTCTTTTTTTTGATCTTGTCATCTTGATAACATCGTGTGTTTTTTTCAATGCTTTGGGGACTTTATAAGGTAGTTCTGTAAAACTTAGGAAATGACAGCCATTCTCTTTCTAAAACATTTTTTTACACTTCTTTTATGAAGATGGCTGCATCATTGCTAATTCCTGATTGCATTAGTGTCCTCCAACAAATGCACACATCCACATTTTTCAGACTGAATATGATTTTCTAGAATTTTTACCATTGGAAAAGCTGTTGATATCTAGGCCATCAAATAAAAAGGACTCAGTCCTTAGAATAAACACATCTTTGCAGCAGAATTAAAAAAAGGGTCAGCTACTAGATGAGCTTTTGTGAGTGAGGCACAGACAAGGAAAATATAAGAGAGAATTAGTGCAGACAGGGGGGTCTGGAAGCAGAATTCAAACAAATCCCTGGTGTGGCCATGGCTGGGATGCCCAGCACCAGGGGAATGGCCCTGCAGTGATGTTTCTTTACCATCACACTCTGCAAACACCCAAAGTGCTCAGGAAAAATCCTTTTATCAAACTGCAGCATGGATTTCACCCTCCCAATCAATTCTCCTTCTCATGCACCATTCTGGCACTTTAGCCCCCGTGCAGTTGAAATGAATTTCCTGCCATCAGGATAAATAATGTCAAGGAGTTATCACACCACACATCTGTGTCTCTGCAGCCTGGGGATATTGCAGGGTAGATGTTCTCACAGCATCTGAATGTATCCTGCAAGGCATTTCTTTATTTGGTTTGGTTATCCCAAATTGTCCTCAGAGGCACCTCCAGGATCTCTCACAGCTGAACCAGGACTGGGCTGAATGGTCAGGGTGGGTGGATAGAAAAAGGAAGGGAGAGATAAAGGAAATATTGGGATAAATCTGCCAAAGAACGAAGATCTGAAGTGCCCTGCCACCAAGGAGTTGTAAGATCTCCTCTGACCCAAAGCTCAGTGACGTGGCTGCTCTTTCATTCCTTGCTTTTATTCACACCAGAACTGCAGGAGCTCTTGGAGAGGCACTGAGCTGGCAGGGCTTATGTGGCATTTCACATTAGGAGCTCAAAACACAGAAATATTTCTGGGCACAGTTACTCTTCTGTGGATCTGCTGTTAAGTCAAACCCACTAACTTGGAATCCATGGATAACATTTTGTCCTTTGGATTAGTCTTTCTTCTTACCCATTCCTTTACATTTTTTAATGATCAAGCCCAATTTTGATCCTACGTCAATATTCATGCCCAAAATAATCTTTTATATATTGATAGAATATTTTTATTAACTCCATTTGATACAACTTTTATGACATAAAATAATTTATTGTTTGTTATCACAAGTCTTAAGCATAGCATGCTGTGATAGTCCTCAAACAAATAGCTGGAGACTTAGATTGTATGGTCTTGCAAATTATTTCTCATTTTCATCTCATAAAGGACAATTCTAATTGGGATTGGGAAGGTGAGTGACTTCCATGAACTGTGGGCAATTGGGTAGCCACAACTGAACCTAACTTTCCTCAAGTTCATGTGCTTTAGATTTGAACTCTCTATTAGCAAAGTAAATCTAGGTGTGAAATTCTGAACCTTGCAGATGTTTTCTTTCATTCTGCATTTATAATATTCATAATGCATTTAAAGCACATTTGCATTAAAACTTATGTCTAGAATAAATAAGAACTGAAGAAAGGTGGACAAATACCAGAGGATATATATACTTGAAATATGATTACATTAAGGTCTGGGTACTGTGTCAGTCTCGTGGAATCAGGGGGTATAAGGGATCCAGATCAGAACCCAAGCCTACTTTGGGTTTGTGAGTTTTTTTCAATCATTACTTGAAGCCATCAACTCTCATTGAACCCCACACGGTTCAGAATTCTTCTCAGTTTGTTTTACTGCTCCTGTGAGTTGTGGGGAAATTCTGAGCATGTCCTGAGTGTAACCAGCACAGTCTTGTCAATCTGAGACTTCTCACACAGCAATGATAAACATTATAAAGTCACTCAATGACTCAAAAATCCACCAGTGACAACAGGAATATCCCAGCCAGGATTGGGGTAGCACCACAGCATAAAGGGGACACCTATGGCTTTACATGCCTTGGTGTTTTAATTGCTTTCATCCACTTTCTCAGGAAACAAAAATGTTTCTCAAGGAATTCCTAGAGTTGGGCCAAGATGACTTTGCTCTGGAGCATTTCAAAGAAATATTTTTGTCCAGAGTACCCCAGTGTGTCTAAGCCAGCTGTGCACTGAATTTAGGGAAGGCAGTGCACAGCCCCATCCAACAAGGGGCTGGAAAATGCAAAGCTCTTTGTGTTACCATTCAGGGCCCTTGTTGCTGTAGCCACAGGATATTTGTCATAAATTAGAATATCAATTGCATTCATGTGCTCCTCATAGCTGAGAAAGTAGATTGGTTTGATTACATTCATTGTTCTAAATATGCTGTACTAGAACATAACAATTCTCTGCTAGATTTCCAGAGTGCTTGCTCACCAGACATGGAGTTGTAGAGGTTATTGAAAACATGCTTTAAACAGAAATCAGACATGAGCAGAGATAATTTTTTATGGCCTTGGGACAAAAATTTTAGAGGTAAAATAATATTTTCCTAGGTGTGGCCCTTTGATGTTCTCTGCATTGCAGGATGAAAGAGTTGGACTTTGTTCTTGGGTTTAATTTCTCACTCTGTAAGTTTTTCAGATGAATGTGTGCAATTTCCCCCTCTAGATAATATAAATGAAATAAGGATTAAAAAAAAGAAGATTTGGATTAAAGATGTAAAAGAACTTGGTTGGTTTTGGTCTAAACCAATTAGTTAGTTACAAAGCAGTTGGTGACTTCTGTGTGTATTCTTTATTTGATGGAAACATGACTGAAAGACATCAAAGAAAGTTTTGGCAATTCCTGATCTGTTGCATATCAGTGGACATTATACCTTAATGTGGCATCAGATAAAAGTTGCAATACCCTCTTAGGTGAATGGAAAAAGGAAATGAATGCATGTATTCCCTTAGATCACATTGCTGTGTATATCCATTAAATCCATCTAGACAGTTCTCAAAAAGCATGATGATTCCATGGTTACATCCCCAGCTATTCACTGATGGTTATGGTCAGATCAATTCATTTTAATCGTTTTGTACTGTTGCATAGTCAAGTTTCCCTTCTCCTAAATCAAGTTTCAGCTAAGCCTCGTGAATAAAGAGCATGAAATATGAAATGCCAGGTCTCATGGAAGGGAAGTAAAACTGCCTTTGAAATTTTTAAAAGCAGGCAGGTGGCAAAGGATGTTTGAGTATATTTACACCAAACTATATATATATAAATTAGAAATTCCAAGGTAGCAGGATGGTCTGCCAGGATGAGGAAATGTGTTATTATACAAAGATGAGGTCCTGAAATGACTATAAAGAGTGAATTTACAAGGGGAGGAATTAAGAGGTTTCTGCTTTCTTGACCCTTATCACCACCTGATGGCAATTTTTTTTGGTGAGATACTGTGATGATGATTTTATTTCTGTTTTCCTCCAAATCAAAATTTCTGGATAAGTCAGTGATCAGTCCCACTCTGTCCCCTCTTGAAGCTTTATTCAAGAAGGCTTCCTTTTTTTTTTTTTTTTCCTTTCTTTCCCTGGCCATCCTCCACATCCCCATAATTAGCTCAGGTTTTCCTTAAAGGTAACCATGTGTGTGGTGCTTCCTTGAGTGGTGTCTCCAAGGATCTGCTCTTCCATCACTTTGTACTTTATAATTTTCATATTTCTGCTACTCTGAATGGAGGAGAGCTAAAAAGAGAGCAAGGTTTTTGTGTTCATTTTTTTGACTTACAGAGATTTCTGCTAATGTAAAAATCACTGTGTCAGTCTAACAGATCTTAATGAACTTTAACAAATTCCAGGAAAACACAAAAGTTTTCCTTTAGCCCTTGACCACCTTGGGGGCAGGATAAGTGGAATCCTAGCTACCAGTTCCTGGGAAAGCCAGAGAAAACTGAGCAAAGTTTAGGCTGGAGTTGACAAAGTAAATCTATGAAGTTTGATTTAAAATCCCATTATGACTAACTCTCTTGAGAGCTGAAAAGGTTTTTGTAGATAATGAGAGAAAGCAGCTTCAATACATTTCACTTTTTAACTATGTTGAAAAATAGAGGCAATATTTCAATTACAAGATTTTTTTTTTAATGCTTCTTATTTTTACTTCTTCATTAGAATTACCCCACAATTTGTTCCTTCTTTCATTCTCTCATCCACAATTGTAACATTTAAATAAAATGAGTGAGGGCCAAAGGACAGGTCTGAGCCCAACTTGGTTTCAGCATTTAAAAATTGAAATTGCCCAGCTATTATCAGGCTTCATGACAGGCAAACCATATCATCATACCTGACATATCTGGGGATGTGGGGAAGTCTGGATTCGTGGGTTGTAAGTTTGTGTTGATGTGGAAGACTTGCACATGGCTTTTCCTTCTGCCCATTCCATCCACTGTATACAACATCACACAATATTTAAAAACCCTTTTCCATTGAGCTCTGGTTTTGACATCCTCTGCAAAGGAATGGAGGAGAGTTGAGTGAGATCACTTGCACTGTCTGAAAACAATAGTTCATACAAAATACAACTATTTCTAAAATACTCTATATGTCACAAATTAATTAGTCTGGGAACTAATGAAATAAAACCCCTGCATGGCTCAGAAAAATATTGTGCTGTTGCAAGACTTCTTGTGAGTTCTTTGCAGCCATCCCAATCAAAGATCAAAATCTGAGTGCAAAGCAGTCAGTATAGCTTCACAAACAAACGAATTCAAAGTGTGGTAAAACTTTATTGAATTCAGTGGTTTGCAGGCAGAAATGAGAGGTCAGTGTGTCCAAAGGACAGCCAGCACTGCTCTCAGTCTCAGCACATCTCCATGGGAATGTCAGGCAGAGCTCAGAGAACTGACCTTAGCCTGTTCCCAGGAGATTTCAGAGAATTAAAATCCTGTAATTTGAGTCCCATCCCTGTTCCTCTCTAATGCCTGGAAGCCAGGAGCTGTTCATCCCCCATCCCAGCCTTACTAAATGTGTTTTATTACCTTGTTGTTTATTATATTGTGCTTTCAAGGTTGTTTTACCCCACTTTCACTTGCCCAGCTGAAATTATTCTGGTTTTACAAGTGGATTTATAAGGTTTCCCAAACGTAGTGGGTCCGTAGCATAAAAGATGTTTCATTAATGGAACGGTAAAAATTAACAAAGAAATATTGTCAGCGTGGCTGTACAAATTAATGATTTTAGAAGTTTTACTGACTGGGAGTTAAGTGCTCAGAGTTGAGCACTGAGCTTTGCTGTCAGCCCCCAGGAAGGGAGACTTGCAGGGTTTATTTTCAGCTTCTGTGTGGTGGTGAACTGGAGTTCTGCAGGTCCTCCTGCCATAGCAGGAGCTAATGAAGCTGCTCTATTTTAAAGAGCTTCTTAATCTATGTTAATACAGTGAAGATTATTATAGAAGCAATAATAATCATAGAGAAATTGATAATGACTAGAAATCAATGTCTGGCTTGTTAATTATAAAGCTTTTACTATAAAAAGAAATCATTTAGCAACTCCAATTAGCCAGTTAGGAAGAATTTTTATTAGAAACTCCATTTAATGGGTCTTGTGGTTTTTAATGTACTGGCTGAATCATTGCTATTTTTACTCTAAATCCCTTCTCCATTCTGATGGTCAGGACTGCAAAAGCAGGTGGAGATTAAAACATCCCTGGTTTTATTTTAACAGAACAAAACATCTTTGCTTTCATGTGTGGCCATTCAAGGCTCATGGTTTTCACCCTTTGTGCTTGGCAAGGGTAAATCCACAGAGCTCATACTCATACTCACATAAATACACAAAGTTTTTCTTTCCTTTCCTTTTCTTTTTCTTTTGGGGAGACTTTTGAGCCCCTTCCAGCACCTAAAGGGTGCTACAAGACAGCTGAAGAGAGGATTTTTTATGGCAAGGGAGAATGGCTTCAAAAGTGAAAGGAGGCAGGTTTAGGTTGGATATTTGGAAGAAATTCTTTACTCTGGGGGTGGCTAGGCACTGACTGGGCTGTCCAGAGAAGTTGGGGATGACCCAGCCCTGAAGTGCTCAAGGCCAGGTGGGATTTGAGCAGCCTGGAAGATGTGGAAGATGTCCTTACCCATGGCAGGGGGGGTTGGAATTATGTGGGATTATTTGATCTTTAACCTTTCAACCCAAACCATTTGGTCACAACTCAATAGAACAGGTTCAAGCCAAGCCTCCCTGGACATAACTCAATAAAGGAAATGGAGGCTGTTTCAGGATTAGTTTATGTAAAGGTGTTTGAAAGAATCTCTGAGATTATTTTTTTTTCCTCCTTTTTTGGTAAAACAAGAATAAGCTGTTATTATAGCTCAGTTCCAAATAAGGCTGAGTGCCCAAAAGTTGATCTAGTTTTTCCACCCGTGCTATTTGCTCTAAAAAAATATATATTATCTGTCTTTAAGCTTTTTCTTCAGTTTTCTCAAGTCTTCTGCATATAGTTCTGGGTCAGATTTACTTGATTTCTGTAATTACACATAGTGTTTTAATTGCATCTAAGCTCCTTTTCCAAACTTCTTTGAGTTTGCTTATATTTTTTTATCCTGGAAATCCTCTGTTTGGACATGGCCTTTACACAAAACGATGATGAAGCACAGAACTTTTACTTTTGTTTTGGTTCTCTAGGTTTATGAAAATATCCAAGCTAACAAAACTGTACTGGTAGTAAACTTGTGTGTTGAAAATGTCGAAATGGGTGGCAAGGAAACTCTCCCACTCTGGCATTGCTTGAGTCACTTTGAATTATTGCTGTGCTTTCTCCCCCCAGCCACACACCTTGGATTAATGGGGAGCTGCATCCAAGCTTGCCTGAAGTTTGAATTTGTTCCACAATAACCTGTGAGAAGTTTTTTGGGGGCTAGAGCTGCCCTTGCAAGGCTGGCTTGGGAGCCCAGCCCAGTGTCTGTGACCACAGAGGCTCAGGAGATTTATTGTACCACAAACAGTGCAGAGCTGGACACACAGAACACCCACAAAACACCCAGGATGGGTCAGAGCTGCACAGTTTCAACCTTCAAAAGCTTCCCTGGAACTTCTGGCTGCATTTCCTTCACTTTGTGCTGTGGCATTAACCTGGTTTGTGCTCCAGCTCCAACTCTTCCTGCCCCTTTTGTCTCTGGAAATAAAAATTCTGCGTGGCTGCACATCTCTGGGCTCTGCTTGGTTTGTAGCTCACTTCCCTAGCCAACTCCAGGGTTTAGAAATACCCTGGCTGGGCTTATATTAAGTGCTGGGTTTCTGTTGTATCCCTCGTGGGGATGGAAATTCCATTTAAGAATGTAAAAGACACATTGCAGCACCTAAAAATAAAGTCAGTGTGCAAGACTGAGCAAAGCTCTATTCATAAAATCCTCTGCATTTTATCTAAAATATTCAGGTGCTTTGTGACACATTAATTTTTAATTTTGTTTTCTGGAACACCTAGCTAGTTTTATTTATCCAGGGGGCTCATGTAAAGTATTGGTGTAAGTGTCAAAAACTTAGTTTACTTACAGAGAAACAGTTGAGAGAATATATGAGATTCCTGCAGAAAACCAAATTGCAATGTGTGTGTAGGAGTGTGATTAAGAACACTTATGCTAAAGGGTTTTATTACTTATCTGCTGGGGCTATGAGAAATGTCTGTGATGAAATAAGAAGCGACATGAAACATTTCTGAGTTTTCTTTTTTTGTCTGCAACATGAAAATCACATCAAGTCTGACAAAAGGTTCATGAATCTCTCCAGAAAATCTGGTGTCCAGTGGCTTGGGATTTTTTTTTTTTTTAATTGACACTTATTTAAGGAAAAAATTATCTGTAAGAATTTGTGCAACAAATATTGTTTTGATGCCTTGTTGTTTAGTTTTTTTTCATCAATAAGGATTGGCTATAAAGGCATTTTCCTTGGATTATATACCATATAATGGCATGATGGATGGTGTATATAGATAGACACCATACCATTAATATTTATTAGTATAAGCCTATTTCAATTGTTTTCCTCAAGCTACAACATATCTCTAAGTATAAATATTTTTTCCTACCTGAATCAGCTATTTAGAATAAGTAGTTGAGTTAAATATAGATAACATCAACAAGATATGTGTTCATATATTTGTTCAGAAAAAGATATTTTACTTTTGGAAAATGAGGATCTGAGATTCTTTTGTTTTCTGAAAAATATTAGAAAGTATTGAGCCAACAGATTTAGCTAGGCTGCTTGTAGCAACCCCAAGATGAATTTTAATTTTTTGTCAGATTTCTGCTTCAGGTGGTTATAATTCACTATTCAAACCTTGTTTCAAATTTTCTTAAATTGGAAAAGGGAAACAACATAGACCCAAATCTTGTGATCAGGAGTGATGATAATCATAGCATTCCTAACTCAGTCTTGAGTAACAGAAAAGCTTAAAGTTTGTGGGTTTTTTTCTCAGACACTGCTGCAAAGAAAGCATTCAGAAAGTCTTGTGTTTCTGATTAATTTGAAGCTTTAATTGTTTATATAAATTATATGATGGTGTGTTTAATGTGATGCTTACTAGCAAAGCATTTTGCAGGACCCTGTCTAGGAAATTATTAAAATTGTTTCGAATCACACATCTTTAAGGAACCCAGAAGCTTCTCTGTCTTGGCCTTAAAATTTTAATAAATAATTTCTAGCAGTTTTCAGGGATGATGCTTTTAGAAATATGGAGTCAGAAGAAAAAAACAAGTGCAAATTCATTTGGGTTGGAGTGGAATAAGATAATATCATGTTAGTGGGAATTGACAATCTCTGTCCCAAAATTGTGCAGGAAATGGTGCATGACCAAGCAGGTCCAGTGGCAAACAGTTTTAATAACCCATCAGAGCCAGCAGTGGCAGCATCTGACTGGAAAACAGCAAATGTAATATTCATACTGGGGAGGATTATGAAGGGCTAATGCCAGCAGTGTTAGCTTTGAAGATTTTCCCTATCTCTGGCCAAAGCATAAATCTGGTTTGGACCAGAATAGGGGAATATCTGCCAGCACAGCTCAGTAAACCCTCATGGGACTAAAGGGACCAACCTTTGACAGAGGAGTTGTCTGGGACCTGGGTCCACTTTAGGGTGCAGGAATCAAGATATGTCAGGACTTTGTAAACTAGGCATTTTGGAAAACTCTTTTCTTTGCTTGCTCTAAATAATTTTTCCCGCTATCACATTATATTTTTGTTGGGGAAAAAAAAAAAAAAAAAGATCCCAAAAGATCCACCCTTTAAATTTTGGAAGACTACTTTGCTACTGTATATGGGTATGTGACTACACTGAGGAACTTTCTAATATTCTTAACACTGATATAATCCTCTCTGTGGTTTTCCTTATTCAGGCTCCACCTGGAATCTCACCTGCCAATAAAACTCCTGGACAAGAACAGAGTCTGTAATGTGCCCCAGTTACCCATCTATGAAATGAAAATTATGGCACCTCCATGGCTCACAGAGATGTCATTAGGATTAAATGCATTACAGACTGCGAGGCACTCAGGTACTGTAATGTAGTCCTGGAAGTACAATAAGGGACAGAGAAGGGAAAATGTGTTCCTCTGTAAATCATGGCATGGCAAACTCATGGCATGCAAGCAGGTGAGCTCAGGCTGGGTCTTGGTTGTCACCTGCCCCGTTTTCATGAGAATTTTTCCAGCTTTGAATCTTTCTCAGAGTTTGGAGAGTGGGGTAGAAAGAAAGCTGGGAGTGGCTTCCACCTGTATCTGATGCTTTGATTTCAATTCTTTAAGAGGGTGAGGGAGAAAGTAGAAGAATTCCTGACTGACACATGAGCTGGATGACCTATAAGGAAGTACAAGAAACTTTAGAGGGTTATTCTTTAACAGAGGGATATTCTTTAATAGAGGGATATTCTAAGGACAAATGTAAGTCTTAGTGACTGAAAGGTTTCCCAGCCCTTTGGATAATGCAGTGAAAAGTTTCCTACAGGAACTCCAGCAATTCAAGATGCAGAAATTCAGAAGAGATACAGAGAGACTTCAGAGATAACAGTGTGTATCCCTGGGGGCATTGGCTGAGCAAGCCACTAACAAACAGATCCAAAAGATAGGGAATGCCACCACTCTGATAGCAACAACATTGAAAGAAGGGAAGGAAAGAAAAATTTCCTCTTCTTTTGATGAGCTGAGGCAACCACTCAGCATCTCAGGAGGGGAGGGTCCTGACAAAGAAAGCAGGGAAGGTTGGAAGGCAGAAGAAATTTGACTTCAGAAGAAGATTAACCTCTCCATAGTGTTCCTAAAAAGAAAAAGAATGTTTGTTGCTACATGATGGAATTTCTCCTTGGGAAGCTGTTGTGCTCTGCCTTGGTGCTGCAGAATAAAGCACCCTGTGTCAGATGCTTAATTGGGATTATTAGAGCAAACAGGAGCAAATAAACTTTAATGTAGCCTGTTCTTCCCCACTGGTGTCACTCCACGAGACTTCTTCCAGATTTGGGACTTCCCCTAGTTTTAAGGTTTTTGAGTGGTTAAGGGTTTTCTGGTTGAATCTTGTTTGAAATATTTTAAAATTTATAGGAAACAACTATTGCAAAAAGAAAAAAATCTGTGAGACACTGATAAAACAGGAGATTGTAAATGTGCTGTCCTTTGCACCATCCAGTGGTCTAAGTGGAGCAAAAATACAAAATATATAAACTCACATTGCAGAGGAGGCCTAACCCTTTATGATCTTCTCATCTGTCTTTATTTCCTTCTTATTTCCTTACATTCTTCAGCTGCCTATTCATGTTTAGATAACTTCATACCTGGATCTGATCTATGTAAATACAATTTTCTCTGTCTCTGCCTTCTCTTTGCCCTTTGTATCCAAATGGGAAGTTCTGGCTCTCAGCCCTGCTGGCTGCTGGGGCTCAGCTCTCCTGCCTGGCTCCAGCTCTGAGGATTATCCCTTTAAGTCGGGTTTGAAGAGGCAGAATTACTTCTCAAGTGTTTGCAAGGGAGGAATTTCAAGTCACAGACAAAGGCACCTGCTGGCTGTGAACAGCAGAGAGGTTTTGGTGCTCTCCATCCCCCTGCAGCCAGCAGTGTAAATTCTGGAAACTCCCATTGTTTTTTATCACAGAATCATGGAATGGTTTGGGGTTGGAAGGGACATTAGAGACCATTTCTCACTACACCAGGCTGCTCAAAGCTGATTTTGGCCATCAAGTTTTTCCCAGATGGGAAGTTCAAGCAGAAAGATTCAGTCTGAATAATTGCAGGGGAAAAGAATTCCCATACTGGCACTTTGGGAAAACTTTGGGAGTGTGCAGTGAGAGCCCACCAAGACCCTTTACAGCACCTGTAGGGCATCTGCCCTCTCTTACTGTTCCTAATCTTGTGTGGAATTAACAACTGACACTTGAAACAGTTTTTTTTCTGCATGTCAGGAGTGGCTTAAGTTCTTTATATTGTAAAAAAGATTTGGATAGTTACATCAGTCCTCCTGAGCTAAAATTTGTGTGTTTTTCTATGCATGTGATAAGTAAGAGGATGTTCAGAGAGAGATTCACCTCTGGGTGTGTTTGTTTGGGTGCCTGGACACCACTGTGTGATGGAAACAGAAAGAGAGTAAAACACAAGATGCTTTAGCCTCAGCAGTTTTGATGCAATAGTGTTAAGCTTCCTTTATAAACTCTGTTTATGAGTAAACCAAAAAATTAATTTTCATCCTGAGAAAACATACTGTCAGCAACTCTAAATTTAAAAAGGAGATTAACAAAGGGGCCAATTAGAAAGGTAGGTTAACAAAGGGATAAATTAGAAAGGCAGATTAACAAAGGGGTAAATTAGAAAGGCAGATTAACAAAGGGGCCAAATAAAAAGGCAGATTAACAAAGGGGCCGATTAGAAAGGTAGGTTAACAAAGGGGCCAATTAGAAAGGCAGATTAACAAAGGGGGCAAATAAAAAGGCAGATTAACAAAGGGGCCAATTAGAAAGGCAGATGAACAAAGGAGATTTGTGCAGCTCACTCCCACCTGAAGCATTGCTGAGGTTCCTCTGGAGCATCCCCAGACATTTCCCCTGGGCAGAGTTTGACAGCACAATTTTCACCAGTGATTTTCACCACCTCTTGCTTCTCCAAATGCTCAGGTGCTGCTCTGTTGGTGACCATGGGGATGTTCCAGAGCACAGAGAGGTGTGAGGGACAAATCTGGACTCGTGGATTGTTTGTGTTGGGAATTCACCATGGTGAGACATTTCAAAGTAGTGGTGAGGGTTTGCAGGTGTGAAAAGTGTCAGGTAGGATGTCTCAGTGTACCAGATTTTTTATTTTATTTATGTCACAGAGTCACTGAAAATGTCATTGATGGGATGGATGTAATGTGGGTAGCCAGGACATCCAGGGAATAACATCTTTTATTAAAGATGTGCAATTTTTTCAGTTAATCAACCAGCAAGATATGGTTATACCCCATTTTTATTAGCACATCTTCTCTTTAATACTTTTTTTCTTTTCTATTGCAATACAGGACAGCTTCAATATACTTCTGCCTTATATCAGACAAATGTACATAGAGCAGAGAGAGAATATAAAAGTGATCAATTCTTGAGTGCTTACACTTAAGAGGAAGGAAGAAGATCCTCATCAGTTTTACCAACGACACCCCCTCTTAAAATGAAGATTTAAGAGGTTTTCAAAGCAGCCTCTTAATGTTGCACACAGAGCTGCTGGAAAGAAAATTCTCCTGTAAGTTCAGAAATCCTTTCAGCTGCTGATCTTGCTTCCACTTTTGAAATTTTTAAACCAAATCATGTCCAGTTCTTTGGCGTGCTTGGAGTGAACCACACCAAATGTTTGTGTGGTTTTTTTTGGTTTTTTTTTTCTCTGTGATTTGGCCCAAAATTTCAGTGAATCAGGAATGTGTGGCTCCATTCAGCTGCTGTTTCTGAAGGACTTGGTGATCTGGTTTGGGGGTTTTAAAAATAATGTCCTGAAAGACACTCTTTTGAATTGAATTCTGTTTTGTTGATTTTCAGTCATAAATTGTGGATAGTTGTGTCAATTTTGAAGAATAACCATGCTTTTTCTTCACAATGAGGAAGTGCAGATCTTGAAATTAGTTTTAAAAACGCAGCAAGTTACTAAAACTGTTGAAAGGTAAAATACTACAGAGTCTAAATATACAAAAGATATTTACCCAAATATTTGTATTAGCATTCTAAGAACCTGATAACCCCCACGAACTGCACCAAGAATACAAATTGTATAACTTGCATATTCCAACCTCCAAATGCCTTTCATGTCACTATGAGAGATACCATCAGGCACTTTGAAAGCACCAGCCTATTTATAAAGATACCATCAAAAACCTGCCTGATGCTGCTGACTTATGAATCAATTATGTGGACTTCAGCAATGATATATATGTTGTGAATTTTGGAGCCATATGTTTAGAGCAGCACCGTACACAGGGAGGTTATTCAGCATCCCAACAGGGTTCTTATCTTCCTGTATGGGCCTGTCAAAAAGAGAGAGAAAAATATCCCAACTGTAGGACCTGTTTCCCAGAAACACTTCGTTAAAAGGAGGGGGAAAAAAAAATTGTGGATATCAAGTTATACATAGCTAGAGGTAGAAGAAAAAGATTGATCAGAAGTGTGCATGGGGTTGTTGTGACAGCAAACAATAAATTTAATTTATTTGAAAACTGTTGAAGATGGTCAGTCAGATTTGGATTTAAAAATAAGTTTGTCTAAAAGACTTAAAAGAGAGGCAAAGTCTTTTAGCACAGAATTTAAGCTGCTGTGGAGAAGCATAAACAATTCAGCTTGGCCACTGAAGTGAACAATTCTGTAGATATTTGTGTGGGCATTGAGGGAAGAATTTCACCATCTCAACTGATGTTGTGGCTCTTTACCCTTCATTTCCTTGGTGCCTCTTTTCTTTTCTAGATCCCCTTGTGAAGTTGGTACCTTTGTATTGCTGTGCTCTGTTAGAGTGATGCCTTGGGGTTTTAGCTTTGATATTTTCCATACATTTGTGATCCTCTAATTCTTCAGTGTAGAACTCTAAACTCCATATCCAGAGTGAGCTGCTGCTCTCCCATTTTGGGCAGACACAACAATTCCTCTCCAGGCCTGGCAATCAAGGACACCTCAGTGCCTCAGGCACTGAGAAATGTAAATAAAAGTGAGTTGGGGGGGAGAAAATTTGGGGTAAATGACTTCATTACCTGGAGCTGTAATTAGAAGATTCACCCCCAATGTGCAAATGGCCCAAACTTATAAAAGTGTGAAAATCTGTGACCCGTGGTCCATTTTTGGGTGTAGCCCCTGGGGAAGCTTTGTCTGCCCTAAATGTACCTGAAGGCCCTGCAATAAATAGAACTGCTTTTTATTCCCCTAATTCTGCCTGACCTCAGTTTTTAGGTATTCCCAGCAAGGCATCAAGAGATTTGCTGCTGCTTTGGTAAAGTTGTGTTGGAATTGTAGAGAAAGGATGTTTGTCAAGCTCTTTATGAGCAGGATTCCCATCACTTGTTCCTCCTTGCTGTCCTCACAGCTGCTGCCTCTGAGATTTCTGTAAAATCTGAGCCCCTGCCCTGGTGTGCCAGGAAAAGAGCAGAGAGCAGAGAGTGGCACAGCTTTGCCGAATTTCACTTGTGCAAGGTCACCCTGTCTCTGTTTCAGTTTAATTTGTTTATTCTCTGAGCTGTTGGAGTGGGTATTAACAATTCCTGAGTCCTCCTGAGGGGTGGCAAAGGTGGCACAGCCCACAGGAGCCTGCTCATCCCCCTCCAGCAGGCAGGGAAAAAAAAAAAAACAACAAAACAAAAAACCCAGCACGACAAAAAAAACAACTGCTGGTGTTGGCTGGAGCAGTCGTGTCAATTTTGAAGGATAACCGTGATTTTTCTTCACAATGAGGAAGTGCAGATCCTGAAATTATTTTTTAAAAAATGCACCGAGTTACCAAAAAGACTGAAAGGTGAAATACTAGAGAGTATTTCAGAGCCACAGGTACTTTGGCAAATCAAACCCCTTGAGAAGTGTAGCAATTTGTATATCAGCTATATAAATATATCAGTTTACTTCCCCCTCTAAAAAAAGAGTAAACACATGGAAATTGTATCAGCAGCTCTTTCAAGATCTGAGTTACTACACAGGCATAAATGGTGAGTTTTTGTGTATTTTTATTATTGATAATTGTATTTGGGATGAGAGAAGAAAACTACCTGAAAAAAAACCCTGTAAATCTGAATTCCTTTTGCTAATTTAACAGCTAATGTAAAAGGGACTTGGGCTCATGCTTGTAAATATGAACATACTGATGATTTGAGGCAATTGATATTCAGATCTGAATTGGAAAAATGTGGCTTGAGAAAAAATTGATCTTTTTTATCAAATTAAGTGATCCTAGTTTCCTGGAAGTTTTATTAATTCTTTACTGGAGATAGTATTCTCCTTATCCTCACAAAATATCCTAAAAGGAAAGATGTCACACAATCCTACTCAGATAATATAGTTTGTTTCTGTTTCAATTGCATAAAACTTTCCACAGGTGGGAATTTTAAATATAACCTCTTGTTAAAAAAAAACAAAACAAAACAAAAACAAAACAAA
>NW_014650487.1:5030857-5056512 GCF_001447265.1 Sturnus vulgaris
GAAGAGAAGAGAAGAGAAGAGAAGAGAAGAGAAGAGAAGAGAAGAGAAGAGAAGAGAAGAGAAGAGAAGAGAAGAGAACCCTGTGTGTGTGTCTGTGTGCCTGGTTTTGCTCTAAGTTTGTTTTGCAGGCTTGTCATCATTTTATACCAGGAATATGAAAGTGAAGAAACGGAAGTGATGTTTTAAATGATTCTAGGAGTAACTTGCTATCAAAAAACCCCAAAAAACTGAAGTGCTTTGCACTTGTCTGTTCTCTGCCCCAGGTTTCAAAACTCTGATTTAACTCCCGCTATAGCTCTAATCTTGTTAAAAACCTTCCGTGGGGTTTTGTGCCTGAGAATGTTTTTTTATTGAATTTAAATTTGGAGGAATGTGGTGCATGGTGTTCAGCTAAGACTTGCAGTACACCTGTGAAAAGGGGAAATGTGAAATAGCAAAACACTACAGATGTGGAAGGTGAGGTAGAAAGGGCTTAAAGACACCCCTGAAAAGAGACCCTGTGTCTGCTGTACCTCTTTTATTCTGAGGTTCCTCAAGTGCTCTCTAATGTCTGTTTGGTTACTTAGTCCACTGAAATAAGGGATTGCTTTAACATCCAGATTGGTTGTGATTTTATACCTGCTCTGTTCATGTTTCTTTTATTTGGTTTATATATATAAGTATAGTATATTTATATATATAAGTGTAGTATAGTTATTCTGATATTTTTGCTCTCTTCTGATGGAGCTGTTGTGAATCATAGAAATCATTCAATAAAGCTGCAGTGAGTTTGCTGGGGGGTATTAGAGGTACAAGAGATTCATTTGAATGTCTGGTTGTCACAGCTGATGGAAATGCTGACTGTAAGAAAATACATCTAAAAATTAACAGGCAGATGCAACCTGGCTCTAAAGTCTCTGCTTAACCTTGCTCAGGGCTGTGTGATCAGAGGAGACATCTGCTCTGCTTTGTGGAGGGTTTTTTTTTTTCACAGAATCATAGAATGGTCTGGGTTGGAAGGGACCTTAAAGATCATCCAGTTCCACCCCCCTGCCGTGGGCAGAGACATTCCCACTATCCCAGGTAGCTCAGAGCCCCATCCAGCCTGGCCTTGGACACTTGCAGGGATGGGACATCCCCAATTTCCCCAATTTCTCTGGGTAACCTGTGCCAGGGCTCCCCAACCTCACAGTAAAGAAATTTTTCCTAATATTTTGAAACCATCTGAATCCATTTCCCCCTCGTCCTGTTCTGCTAATGCTTGCTCACAGACAAAAGTTACTAAAGTGTCTGAAAGAACTTTTATTTTATTTTATTTTATTTTATTTTATTTTATTTTATACCCTCTGCAAAGGGAAGAACAGAATCCAGGTCACTGTTCCCATTATTGAATTTAACTACATAAACAAATCCCTTGCTTAAACAGCAGATAGGATGACTAAATTAGGGTGTTGCACATGTTAAAGAATGTACTGCCCTGGGACTTTTAATTTCTTTTAGTAAAACAAAATGAATGTGTCAAGAAGACTGAGATGATTTGTTCTGTGTATTTGGTATGCATAATAACTTAAAGCATTAGAGAAATTAAGTTTAATTGAAGATTAAACAATGAGAAAGTTTCTTTTCTGAAAGACTTTCTCCAGCCCTTCCTAGAGCTAAGTGGAACTAAGGAAATTGATAATGGTAGGAACTCATGAATATCCATATTTCTATCCATTTTCTATTTGATGCATTTTCATTTTACAAGGGCATACACAGAGATTTTTTAAATTTCTACACACACGTAGGACAAATATCAAATTTCCTCCATATCAGCACCCACACAAAACTTCACAGCAAAAGTTGCTCACCCATCTAAGCAACTCCATTTCAAGTTGCAATCAATACTTTTGTTGATCAGCTTGCTGAAAAGTTTTGATTAGCATGAAGCTTGAGGGAAGGTAGAAGAAATGCTGCAAAGTGATCATCCTTTTTATGAATTATTTGCTTCTATTTGGCTTTTCATATAGAAGTTTGTGGTGGATGTTGTAGTAAAACCACTTTAAATTGCTTTAGGTGTGTTCTTTAAGTGTTCACTGTCTTTACAACTTGTATAATTGTCACTTTCTGTTCCTTCCATTGCCAAACTTGTGTGTTCTGGAATGGTTTTACCATCATTACCCACGGGTGTAAATACCTGTGGAAGGTTAGAGGTGCACAGAAAACAGTTGATTTCTCCAGTGAGCAGAAGATTAAATGTGAGTTTCAGGTTTGGTGGTCAAAACTGAGTGAAATCTGTGCTGCTCAAGTGACAAGTGAGGAAATTTTGTTTGCCTGTGTAAGTCTCTGCTGTGAAAACTGTTGGCTTCTAATAGGAATGATGAAAACAAATGATTAGCCAAAGAAATTTGTTGTTTTTTTTTTTTTCAGTGAACGTGACAGAGGGTTGATTTTGAATTGCTTAAGCTAAAGGTTTTTCAGAATTCTGCAGGTCCCTGATCAAATGTGCTCACTTTACATTTCACCCCCAGTTTTGTAGATTGGGACACCTTTGTTTGATGCCAAGACCTCTGAGAGTCAAAACTGCTTGTGAGGAAAATCAGAAAAAAAACATTTATTTTCCATTTTAGCCATGCAGCCTGGCTGCTGCAAGGAAGGTGGTGTTGGGAATATGTAACTATTTGTATTTTTTGGAGCAGCAATGATGCTTAAAATCTGAAAAGCTCAGCTGGGTGCCTGATGTTTGCTCTAGAATTTCTAGAACTTGGTGAGGTTTTGCAGAATTCATCCCCTTTTGGCTTAGGGAGTGATCTTTTCCAGGTAAGATCTTTTAAAGAGCACTTTCCACCAAATCTTCAGGTGGAGTGCTTTAAATTTTACACCTGCTACTCTAACATATAAAAACACAAACTGACCAACTAGGCCAGGGTGTTTAAAACTACAGCAAAACTAAACAGAACTAGAAGAACAAGATTTTCAGCTGAATTTGATGTTTTCATCATCCCTAGGCTTGGATATATTCCTCACTGGAATACTCAGAGGTATTTATTTTCAGGAAGAAAATCTGGTAGAAAATAATCCCAGTTATTCCTCTTTGTGTGGAGCAATGGGATAGATGAAAATTGCCATTTTCCTCCTCAAAATGCTGGGCTGCTCTTACAGGTAGGTTTTTTTATTGAGAGACTGGAATTTTATGTTGTTGGCCATGGGAAACTGCTTGGTTTAGGGTTTTTGTAGCAGAAATTACAAATTTGCTCAATGATAAAGTAATGGTAGTGCACAAGGTAAGGCTTGAAGTTGATTTTAAGTTTTTTACTTGAAGTTCTTACCTGAACCATCTGCTTGATGTCTGCTCTGCACAAACTTTAGGACACACTTTTTTTTTTTTAATCTTTTGAACGTGTAACCACGAAGGGACAAGATAGCACCAGATAAAGACCTCCACATTTCACTGCAATGCAAATATTCCAGCATTAAAATAATCTCATCATATGGCTTGGAGTGCCATATGAAAGCTTTAAAAAAAAAAAATTCTTCGTGAATAATTAAGGTGTTAATGACAAGAGGCAAGGGATTTTAAATGGGGTATCTCTTCCTTATATATAATTATTGTACCTTCTAATTTTAGACAGAATTCTGGTTTGCTTGAGTCTCATATAAGAGACTTTGCCCAGAAAGCAGAAATCCTTGAACATTTAACCCAATCCAAGTCCAGAAAAATGTGAGTTGCAAGGTTAAATGCTAACAAATCCCAACATAAAGAAGACAATTTTTATTTTTAGTGCCTAGGGGAATGTTATCTCAAGTTACAGAATTTTATTTGTAACAGAACAGAATTCACTGTGTTCTTTAATGATGTCCTGTACTAAAATTACTTTTTTTTTTGCAATCTGCATTAAAAATTAAACACCATATGCACAGGAAGTTATTGATAATCTCAGTAGAAATTTAAAAAAAAATAAATAAAAGAAATCTGTTTCTGTAATGGAATTTGCCAGAAAGGAAAATTGCTTATTGAGATAATTCTAAACATTTGAGATTTTTTTTCCCCCTCTTTGGACATTGGAAGAAGAATAGTTACCTTCCAGATATGCTTAGCAAAAGTTTTAAAATAAGACAGGCAATATCATCCTAAAGTAATTAAACAATCTCATGATGGAGAAACATTTATTTCAGGTTTAAAAAACCCAGGCTCAAGTACTGACTTGAATCAAATAACAATTTAAAATTCTCTTTATTACATCCCAGGTGATTGCAAAACTCTTAAGGGTCGAAAGCAGATTTTATTCTCTGTCACTGATGTTATTTATACAAGAAATTAAAAACAAACAAACAACCCCCCCCCCAAAAAATAAAAATCTCACAAACCAAAACCAGCTGTGAAAAAAGTGCTGCAAGAATCCATGACATTTCAGGAAGATTAACCTTTGCCACCACATTATTTGGCACACTGTGGGTTGTTTTGGGTTTTTTTTTTTTGTTGTTTGTTGGTTTTTTATTTTGTTTTGGTTTTTGGTTTTTTGGGTTTGTATTGTTTTGGTTTTTGTTGTTGTTGTTGTTTGTTTTTTTCCTTACCTAAATTTCCATTTTCGATAAAAAATGATGATCAAAAACAATTTCTGGTGGTTTGCCCATTTGGATGTTCACATGAGAAAAGGAGAAATAAAAAAAATAATTAAAAAAAAAAAAGAAAAGAAAAAGAAAAAAAAGGGAAAACTACTGAGCTGTCTGAAAAAATGACACAAAAATACATAGTGAAAAAACTGATATAATTTCCATCAATTGGAGAAAAAAACTGTGAACTTGCATTTTACAAGCAATTAAGACTTGACTTCTTTTAGGAAAGAACAAAAATAATTTAATTAATGTATTTTTTATTTTTTTAAATTAGTTAGGAAATTGAGCTTGTTCCTTGGCATTGCCAATTCTCCCCACTTCCAAAAATCAGATCTTGGGCATTTTTTGATTGTAGATATTCTGAAACATCTGTCAACAGTATAGTGAAACAGAGAATTTTATTTTTTTTTTCCCAGCAAGGCTTATCCTGCTATAAATCCATTACTTGAATTATTGTGGGATATCAGAAGGAGGGACACAGTTTCCTTTTAAAGATTTTCTGTTTTCTTTCCATATATTTAATGTATTTTTTGATGTTTGCCCGTGTTATGTGTTAAAATATTTGAGTTCTATGGCATCTCATGTCAGCATATTTCAGATCAGGCTTTTATTAGGTCACAGCATAAATAAACAATTCCTAAACCCTTAATTTTTGCTAAATTAGTACAGTGAAGTTCAGAAGTTGTGTTATGACCAATATTTAGTAGAAGAATAAAGTAGAAAATGAAAATAGTCAACATTTATTCATAACCTGCTCTGTGGGAGCTGTTCACCCTCCAAATACAATATGCTAAATGTATCAGAATCTAAACATTGCAGGAAAATGCAGAGCAGTTTCCAGCTCTGTGGTTGCCATGGTTTAGATCCAGGAAAACACTCAAGAAAAGATTTCATGATAAAAAGTTGTTTACATCCAACCCTACCCTCTGGTTCTTCCTGTGGATTTTTGTGATTTCCATAGAATTCAATCTTATGGTCTTGACTGAACTGATCAGTTTGCTGATACGATACAAAAATAAACTGGGGGGAAAAAAGGAAAAAAAAAGGTTTTTGTATTTGGTTTTATCTCCAATCACTGAACTGAATTGACCCAACACTGCATCCCAAAGAGTGGGAATGAGAAGGGTGTGGGATATGGAACATGAGCAGGATGAAGGACAAGGCTGCACCTTTCAAAAGGAGCCTGCAGCTGGAACAGCTTTAGAAGAGTTGGACAAATTTTAGCTAAACAAATCTCTGGGAACAACTTTTCTGCATCCCAAGTCCCTTAAAGTGTTCTCTGCCTTTGGAAGATCATGAGGATTGATGTCACAGAGTCTTTGAGGATGGGGAAAAGTTGTATTTTGCCAGCCCCAGGAAAAGCAGAAGGACAGCAGCTTATGGGAAGGGATCATCTCTGCTCAGCATCCATCAGCCTGGAAAACTTTTGGTTTTAGCATCCTGTCCCCTCCCTGCAGGAGCACTGAGTGACTGCAGCAAACACTGCCCAGGGGATTGGGGCACCTGCCCTGGGAGGAGAGGGAGCTCTCAGCCCCCCCTTCCAGCTCCTGAGAAGTTGAACCCAGGCTCTTGATGCGGGAGGACAAGACAGAGCAGGCTCAGATGAACAAGGGAGAGTTTCAGACTGGGGTTAAGGGCAATCCTGGCTGCCAGGAGGACAATCAGCCACCCTAACTGATTGCCCCTCCTCGAGGGCTGCCCAGGGAAATGGCCAGTGACACAAATTCACAACTGGGCCTTGGCAAGGGTTGTGATCAGTGTCACAAAATCCAGAACAGATCCAGTCACCAATAACGAGGCCAGTGCTGTCTGATATCCTCAGTCACAACCTGGAGGATAGCACAGAGTTTCTGGCTGCTCTTACATGATGTCAGCTTAGCTGAATGTCCTCTCAAATCCATTCCATGATTGAGCCACAAAAAATCATCTTTAAAAGATCTTGGAAATTCTTTAAGGTGCTGCTGTTGCAAGATGTAATTCCTGTGAGAAGGTGCTGAGCACCCCAAAATCCATCAGCCAGAACAGGCAATCCATGGCACACTGTGTGATTTTGCTGGTATTCTGTGATGGGCTTGTACTCCTAAAAAAGTGCCAGAGAAATTGCAAGTAGAGTATAATTAGAGTTATTTATTAATGTATTGTAGGGTGTCATTCTGGTGACTCTGAGTGGAGCTGGCATTTAAATTCCTGAAGTTTCAATAAGCCTCTGCCACTAGAGCTATGATTTGGCTTTAAATGTTATGGTTAGTTTTTCTAATTAAATGCATCAAACTTTCAATTAATGCTACTTAATGTTTTACTAAGTGCAGTTTCATCAGAATAAGGTGTTTATAGTCCCAGTGTTCAGGCACAGAGTTCTACTGGAGATAAAAATGGTAATGAGTAGATATTTTGGTTATGTTTCATATATAGATAAAACCTGAGATTCTGAAGTGATTTTTGCTATTTAATTCTTACTAATAATTATATTGTTTATGTACTTTTTGAACTTTTCTCTGTTTTGGCAATGGAAATTGTTATGGTTGAGTATGGCCAGTGTTATTTTCAGGTTCTCACTAAGGGTTTTGTTTTGCTTGGTGCAGTAGATAATGCAAACAGTTCAGGGATGGAATTACTCAGAGGTATTGCCATTAGAAATAAAACAAAAGGCATGGAATATTTTTCTTGGTCTCAAATCTAGTAGGAGTTGGTGTAACTCAAATTTCTCTTGATTCTACCACTAAAAGTATATCTGGCAAGGACCTATTTACAGCATAGGAGATCTTGCAGCTTTCTGGTTTATAAACAAAAAGAGAAAAATGCAACATATTCACAGAAAGCTTTTGGGTTTGGGTTGTATTTAGTTGGTTTTGTTTAGTTTTTTTTTTTGTTGTTGTTGTTTTTTGGGGTTTTGTTTGTTTGTTTGTTTGTTGTTGTTGTTTTTCTTGAGGGCAATGTGTAAATTTATTACTGACATTCTTTGGACTTTCTTTGGCTGGGAGAAGTTCCTGCAGATAGGCTCTTATGAGAAATTTCTAAATGATTTTATTTTCATGCACACAGTGAGGGTAATGGTAGTAAAAAAAAAAAAAAGAATAAAAATCCAAGGTAGCTTTAGGATTCTGGAATTCAGGAACAGAAACAAACCCCAGGTATAAAACACTACAGAGCATATTGTAGAGGCACTAATGGGGATTATGACTTCGAGGGAAAATTACCTGAGGGTTTAACATCTGAATCTTGAATTGTTTTAGATGCCTTGTGTGCCCACAGCTGTTCTCAGCTGCTGAAAGAAGCAGGAGGGAAAAGAAGAACAGAAACACACGTTCACCAGCAGGTATTTGCATGTAAATACCCAGTTGCAGACAGTTTATTTCAGAGTTAGCTCACTGCAGTTTTAATTAGCTGAGGTTCTATATGCAGCTTTAATTAGTGCATAGAAAAGTGTAACTGCTCAGAACGCACTGATACAGCGATGACAGCTCAGCGTGCTGGGTGGGGAGAATCTCTGTTTGCAATAGAGCTGAACAATTTGGAAAAGATGCACTGAAATCCAGGAACCAATGGCTTTGAAAGAGCAGACAGACCCAGCAGGGGAAAAAAAACCATCCATTCCAGCATCTTCTGCTGGGGACAACTCTTGGTGGTAAAAATGCTGCAGTGAAGGCAATGAATTTTGGATTTGAAACTCTCCTATGGCTGGATGATGTCTTGGCTTGTCTTTTTGTTCTGTTCTCTCCCTTTGGAGGCCTGCTGGTGTCTCAGAATCAATTGTTGCCCAGAGGGCAATGAAATAGGAGAATTTGAATGGTCCTGCAACTTGATGATTTGCATTGCAATGTGGCTGCTCCATTTAAAGGGCTCGGATATTTGCAGTGTAAAAATCTCGAGTTTGGTAAGGCAAGAGTGTTTTGGGTGTGGATCTATCACAATTTATAAAATGCAGCCTCAGTCAGGGGGCTGTGCTTACCTTCTAAATAGGGTTAAGAATCAGAGATTTTCCACTTTATTACCAAACTGATCTGCAGGTTCCATCACAGATAGAGTAGGTTTTGTTTTCTATCATATCCTTGGCTTGATGTATTTAAAAAAAATAAATAAATAAAAACCATAAACCCTTCTGTTTGTTGAAGTGAAAACAAATGGATGTAGGTCTCTAGTGATCCGAGCTGGGTCAATGGGGATATTTTCTGCCTGTCTAAATCATAGTGAGATTTTTTTATGTTCACTTTGTGTGTCATAAGACTATCATTTATAAGATAAGAGCCTCATCCTGTTCCTGCTGAAGTCAATGGGTGTTTTTGCAATTGCTTTTCAGCAGCAGTAGGATTGATGACTGGAAGTGAGCAGCTGCTGAAAGGTTCGTTTGAAAGCAGAATTGTGGTCAGAAAAGCAAAGTGACCCTGTCAAGCTGACATGCTGAGAGCACTACATTTATTTTTTTTATTTTTTTTTTTCTCAGTGACATCCAGACCAAATCTGCTCAGTTAACAAGTCAAGCATTTTTTTATTGACTTCCAGAACTGCAAAGTCAGCCTCAGACTGGAGAAACAAAGCTGTTACTTGTGCTTCAGTCTGCAGAAGATCCAACATTTAGAGCTTGGTTGGCTTGGCACTGATGCATGCCTGAATCCAGCCTGCCTGTCCCTGCTCTGGAGGGTGAAAAATACTGCAGGAAAAAAAAAAATATTAGTTAGGACAGCAAACAGACATAAGGAGATATATTGGGGAAGTAAGGGCCATTTTTATATCTTGCTTTTAGTTGTACCAACACTTCAGTCCTTAATCTCATGCCACGATAAGGATTTAATGTTTCCACATTGTTTTAGTCTGGGGCTGCAGCCTAAACTCTCTTCATTGCAAAATATGTTTTCCAAAAGTGCTGGCTTTTTATGACAGAGCTCATTTCAAGGTCAAATTAAAACTTCAGAAGCCAAATCTGCAAGAGGGGACTCCAGATCATGCAATTCCTTGTTTGCTCTCAGGGGTTCACCAAGATCAGGAATATGGATTGGAGAGGTCATTCTGTTCATTATTTAAGAGATCTTGACATTGTATAATTGCAGGTGGGGCTTCAGCAGATGCTGGATTGTCAAATCTGTGCTTTAACCTTTATACCACTGCCATGTTTTATACCATGTTGGATAATATTGGATGGAAATCTCCTGTCTGAAACTTGTATTTTTTAAGGGCATCCAGGTATTAATGGCTCTTGTGTAACTGTGGGCATACACTGCACTCCTTGAGCTCAAATGAACTCCTTGGATGCTGCAAAACCTCATCAGATTTTTCCTGCAGGAGATTTTCTCATGCCTTCTCCAGGCTTGGGGGTTTTTATCCCTCAAAATTAATGAAAAGTCCGAAAAATATTGCTCTTTGCTTTCTTCCCTGGAGTTCTTCCTTTCTTCTGTTGTTTGCAGAACTGTTGAGTGAGTTTGTTAATCTGCAGGTGAGATTTTTTGGGGTTTTTTTTTTTGTTTTTTTTTGAAAGGAGAGGCTGGCTATTTGGGGAGGAGCTGCTTGTTGATCTTTCTCTTCATCCTCGGAAGATTGCTCCTCCCCAGGAATGACTGAGCATGCACAGGTGAGAAAAGTTTTGGTTTTTTTTGGAAGATTGTTCCTCCCCAGGGAATGACTGAGCGTGCACAGGTGAGAAAAGTTGTTTTGTTTTTTTTTTTGGAAGATTGCTCCTCCCCAGGGAATGACTGAGCATGCACAGGTGAGAAAAGTTTTACTGAGATGCTGGAGAGGATAAAGAGTGGGATGGAGAAGGTGAGAGGCAGGAGGAATTTGGGGAGTGGAAACTCCTGTGCCGAGGAGCTGCTGCTCTGTCTTGGACACGGTGGAAATTGGGAAGATCTGGAGGTGTGTTCCAGCCAGCATTTCTGTTTGATAAAGGATTATGGAATAGTTTCAGCCCTCAGGAACATCACTCTAGGCTTGCAGGTTGGTTTCAGATCTTTCTGTTTAGTTCCTTGCCCAGCAAATCCAATATTATTCTTTTTGAGTCTTTTATTTTTGCCTTTTTTGGTTTTCCCAAATTTTTTTTTTTTATTTACCTTCAAGTGCCAGTGTCAGGAACTGGAAGTGTTTGGCACCTATCAAAGTGCTTGCTTTTTAAAAGAGTTAAGTGATTTGCTCTTACTTTTTAAATAATGTAAAATGTGGTCCTCATTCACGTGGTTCTATCCTGCTTTTTTTTGTCTTGAATTGTGTGGGTTCTTCAGGAACTGTGATCTCTTTCCAGTTATGTAAAAAAGCCTGAGTGGAAACATAAAGTAAAACTGAACTGTGTGTGCACAGGGATCAATGTATTGAATCCAAAAAAGCCTCAGTATTTTGCTGTGTGTGCAAAGCTCAGATTTCTTGGTACAAGCAATTAAATTTATTTTCTGGAAAAGTCTGGGTCTTTAAAAAAAATTTTAAAAAAGAGAAAACAAATCCTCTCCCACCCCCCATTTGGGAAAACAAACAGACCAACCCACTGGGATGTGTGGAAGTGCCCAAGTTATTGGCACAGGAACCTTAGCTCTGCCTCTGTGCCCCTGCAGTAGTAGAAAATCCAATAATTGCTCTTTTTGCCCAAAGAACCCCTGAATTTTCAGAAAACAGCTCCTGATTTAGGGGCAGCCTGGTAGCAGAAGGTGTTTATTGACTCAGGGTTGGCCAAAGAAAGATCATGTGCAGTAATTAAAAACATCAACTGTGAGATGTGCTGAACAAAACTCACGTGCATCCTGTGTGCTCTTACAGGCCATAAGAAAGTGTTTTATTTCATCAGAAAATCTCATGTTTGAGGTTGTTCTGGAAAAGTCCCTCTTTTAACACTTCAAAATGACTCATCCCATTCCCTGTGCTGTTATTCCAAGTTTTTCTGAATAGGTACCATGAGGACATTATGGCCTCATGAGCTTCTGGCTCAAATTATTTGTTTATGAGCAGGGACATGACTTCAGTAAAGCTGAAGTATCATCAGAGTTTAGGAGTGAAGACAGACACCCTCAAATTTCTTCTAAGGAAGGGAATTAAACCCATGAGCTTTTCTATGGATGTCATATCTCTCTTCTTTTCTTGTAAAATATCTGTACAGAGCTTGGATTTGTGGCTGTGGTGTTGCTCATGTCAGACAGAAATGCACATAGTGGTGTTTATTTATTTCCAGTTTGTACACCATAACAGTAACACGGGTTTTTTTATATAGTAAACAAATGGATTCACCCAATTTGTATTTTACACCTTTTCTTAAGTCTTGTGTACCTTCCAGACTCAGGTGAATACCTAACATTCACCTGATATTCACAAAACTATAGTTTTGGAAGATATATATATATAAAAAATAGCTCTGTGGACAAACACTTGTCATAGAAACAAGCACTTTATAAATCAGTAAGAAGTGTCACACTTTCTTACTAGAAAAACATATAAACCACAACTTTCCCAAGGTCTACTGGTATTTTTGGTCTTATGCTCTGTGCTGTTGAAGTGTCCTCCATCTCTGTCAAGTTCAATTGGATTTGCAGTCGTTCAGCATCAGTTCTGTGAGACCTTTTGTAATTTCAGGGCATTCAAAACCAGAAAGGGTGCTTTGGTTTGACCTATATCCAGTTTATAAACCCTGCCATAGTCCCATTTCTGGTTTATAAACCCTGCCATAGTCCCATTTCTGGCTAATCCAGTTTATAAACCCTGCCATAGTCCCATTTCTGGCTAATCCAGTTTATAAACCCTGCCATAGTCCCATCTCTGGTTTATAAACCCTGCCATGGTCCTGTCAGTTTGACATGGTTCTCTATGGGTTTTAGCTTTTATATCTTTCACAATCTCTGCTGCTTAGTGTGTAACTCTGACATTTCATATTAGATGTTAGTGAGTTCTCTTCACAGGGTAGTGACAAAACGATTCCTTCCCAGCTGGAGAATCAAGGACAACTGGGACCCAAAAATCAGAAACAACAGCGAGGGAAAGGGGGCAAGGCAGGGGGCTGAGACCCCATAGCCTGGGGCTGTGGGTGGATCATTGACCCCAGTGTGTAGATGAACCAAAACTTATAAAAGTGTAAAACTCGTGCCCAGGATCCATCTGAGATTTAATTTGGGTGTAGCCCCAGCCAGGCTCTTGCACTGCCCAAGGTGAATCCTTTCAATAAATCCTGATTTTATTCCTTTTGCTGTGTCTGGTCTCTGTCCCAGCTCAGCCTTCCCAGGCAACATCTGCCTTGGTTTGGACATGGCCAGAAATGGAGTTCTGCAGCATTTATGTGATCAGCTGGCTCAAATAAACAAATCTCCTTTAGAATCAAACAGCAATAATTATCCATTCAGTGCAGTGTGACCCTCACTTCACTTCCAGCAGTCTCTTCCTGGCAGGATTTTGGGAGCATTAACATGTGAGTGTGGAACAGGAGGGTGCCTTGCAGCAGGTTTGATCTTTTATCACCCTCCAAACCCCCCTGTCCCCCTCTGCCAGACTCATCACCTGCAGGTCATGAGATTTTTCCTCTTCTTTCCTGTGGTGGTAGTGATGATGATGATGATGATGGAGGAAGAGAGAGCCAGAGAGCTCTCACTCCAGTACACGGATTTTTATTTACAAATTACCCAGTGAGCTAAAAACACCAACCTGGAGCATTTCTCCTAAATCCGTGAGAATTCTGGTTCTATAATACAAAAGTTTACAGATAATTTGCTCATCTAGCCTGCCTGTTCTATCTGAGGAATGTAAGCAATATTCTGACTGTATTTTTATTATGTCTAGAGCTGGTTTTGAGCTCTCACTGAAACTTGTTCTTTACACCAGATTCTAAGGCTTTTGCTCTCTAAGGCACTTCAAACATATTCTTACTCACTTAAAGCTAAGATTTATACTTTTATTTCATATCTGTGCAACTTAATAACATTTCTGCTCACTTAAAACTAAACCTTTCTCCTCTGTGTCACATCTGTGTGCCTTTATGTGTTTCAATTTCTCTAAAAACTTTATTTCAATGCCTGCATACTGTTCTCTCTCTGAGAGCCTCAGAGATGTCTCTGTTTTCACATTCCAACACCTCTCACGTGGCACAGGATCCTGGAGCTGGGGAAAATAAATTTAATAAATTAAATTAAATCATTTAAATACATAAATTTTAATATATTAAGTTATATAAATTATATAGAACACATATTATATAGATACTAACCCACCATCCTGCTTCTCTCCAAACACGCCAGAAAAATCTTTTTCCTTCTCTGCTTCATGAAAAATATTTTCACATAGGAATTTCTAGGCAGCTAGGAATTCTTCTAGTAGCACAGAAATTCTACATTTGTCATCCAAGTTACAGGAGCATAAACTTGGATATTAAGAGGTCTTCAATCTGTGGCTCCTACTCAGGTTCTTGATTAGTATGAGGTAATTAATTTAGATTCAAGGTGCTGCACATCTGGGGGTTTACACATTTGTATGGATTTTTGTTTGCTTCAGCTTCGTGCAGTCTTGTTTAAAGGATAATTCTTCTGCCATTTTCCTTAAAAACAGACAACAGAATATTGTTAGGAGATAAAAATAAATCCAGCCTAAACCACTACTGGGACACTGTCACAGGCAACTTTGGTAAGAAATTATTTTATTTGCAAATGCATGCTTAAGAAATGAAATTTGAGTTTGGAGTTATTAAAAGTAGGAAAGGAACTGAGCAAAACTGAGCAGGCTCCCCCAGCTGCCCATATTGCCCTGAGATGTGTATTTTGTGTTCATGTTGCTGCTTCTTGGAATTGCATTTTGTGTGAAGTTCATCCTTCCCTCAGATGAACATTTCACAGTCCTGGAATGACAGAACTCCAAATTCTCACCTGAGATCGAATTTACAATAACAATACCTTGTTATCAAGAAGTATTTAAAAAAAAAAATCTGGCCAGCAAGCAGTTTATCCTCTCTTAAACTTGAGCAAAAAAATGTTTGCCCTTCAGTGTGTTTGGTTCGTGGTTTTGAAGAAATGCTGCAAACTGAGAGCCTGTTCTATTTACAGCTGGCATTTTTTTTCCTGCAATTAGCAAAATTACTCCTGCCTCCTTTTAAATACAACTTGGCCACCTCCTCTGTATTGTTCTTTCATGAAGAGTATTCTTGACTTCATTGACATTCAATAATGTTGAGGTATGCTACTAATTATTCCCAGCATGAGTGCTTGCTTATAATTGCAATTTATCATGAATGCATAAGATTGGTTAATGACTTTTTTAAAAATATTTTATTATTTTTTTTTTGTTTCCCCTCGAGTCTTGTGGGTTTTATTGTTTCTAAAGCTGCTGAATAACCTGCTGGCTTGAAAATAATAGTTAATGCATACCACCTACTGGTAATAATTACATCAAAGCTTTTTGCTCTTTCTAGTGTGCTAATACTGCAGAGTTTTATGAATTCTTTGCAGCCAAAGAACTGAATTTTTCTTGAGTGCATCAGTGTTCCAAGGAGACTTGTAGCAGAAGGTGGCTGACTTTGCTGTGTCCCAAATAGGTGTTTGTGTTCCACCTGGCATATTTCTAGACACAGCAAGCACGTTTTCAGATTAATGTAGTTTATACATGACCAATTTCCTAATGTGGTGTAGGTAAAAAAAAAAAAATCACCAAAAAACCAACCAACCCAAAAAAAAAAAACCCCACAAAAAACCCAAAACAAACAAACAAAACCCCAAAAAACAAACAAACAAAAGAGAGCAAACCAAACAAAAAAAAAAAAAGTTTTGCTGAAGCCAGAGCTATGGGTTTTGTCACAGCTCAGGTCTCTGCTGGATGTGGTTGGGGTTGTGCTAATTCCTGAATTCCTGGAGCAGTTATTTAAAATTTCTTCTCTCACATTCCAGCTCTCCATTTCCCCTGGGGGTGACTCCACTTTGGTGGGTGGCTCCACTGCTCTGTGGTTTTGTGCCTGGACCTGGTTGCTTTTAAGTCATAATTTCTGCCTTAGAAGGAACTCTTTTGTACAGTGGCAGAATATTGAATTTTATTTCCTCGTGTTTCTGGGCAGAGAATGTGTCCTGAATGGAATTGGCAACAAATACAATCATATATATTCTGTTAATAAAGATTGGCTTTGTGCATTTTAAACTGTAGGCACTGTAGCAAAATTCCTTGGCTGTTCATGACATTTATTACAATGCTCATGGAATTTGAAATGAAGTAGATCTTTCAAAAACTACCCCAAAGTGTCATTCTGGACATTATTATCAAGAGCAGCCACTATCTGCTGACTTCTGGAGGAGGAAAAAGCCAAAAAAAAGAGAAAGTATTTGGGTAGGACTTGATTCATCACTAAACCCCAAGTAATCCTATTATATTTTTTGGATTTGCTGCTAATTACTGACTTCTTGATACTGCTAATTGAATTTGTGGCACGGGCTTCCAAAGAGCTTTAATTCCCATTCTATTTTTTGCACTTGGTATTGTGTGTGAAGATTCACTGAAATGTGCAAAGCAGCAAGGCATTGTAAAAAAAAAAAAAAAAAGGGAAATTATGGCACGAACTCAGAGTGACCAGACAGGATTCAAAAAACAATTACGAAAAGAAAATTTATGTTATTTCTGCCCTGGGACTTTTTATCTGGGCTGTGACTTTGTTGGTGGCATTTGCCTGTGAAAAATCTGCTCTCCCCCTGCATTTCCCTGTGCCTCGATTAGAAAAACAAAGGCTGGGATTTGCACAAAAAACCTCCGTGAAATTTCAACTCCATCAGGTTTCAGCACGTGTCTCTGGTTCCTTCAGCACAGAGATTTTTCTCCTCTTTTTTTCACACTACAAGAAAATATTTATTCTTGGCTTTTGTGTTCCTTTGGTGGAGAGAGGTTTTTGGAGGATGGACCTGCGTGAGTCGTGAATATTTTTAATATTTGGAGCTGTGTAAAATACTGAGAAGTAACTCCTGCCTTAAAAAAAACCAACAGCTATGCTGTTCAGTGCAGATTTGAGTCGCTAAAAGTAGGTGGAATGACACAATTTTTTTTTTTTCTGAAATTCTTGAGATTGCAACAGGTGTGAGTTGTGGCTCTTTCCTTTTTTTTCTGTGTTTTTTTTTTATTTTTTTTTTTGTTGGTTTTTTGTTTGTATGTTTTGTTTGGGTTTTTTTTGGTTGTTTTTTTTTTTGTTTGAGTTTTTTTTGTTTCTCGTTTTTTGTTTTGTTGCTTTGTTTTTTTTTTTTTTAAATAGTTTGGCAGCATACAGTAGAAGAACTTTTTCTTCCAGTGGGGTACTTGCCTGATGCAATTCTAAGTAAAACAGGATAAAAACTGTGTTTGCCTGGGCATGGCAGTGTGTGGGCACAGGGACAGAAGTGGTGTCAGGAGGAGAAAAGGATCAAAGCTCATCCTGCCCATGCCATGGACCAAACGTGTTCCTGAATGACCCTGGCACAAAAGTCAGGCCAAAATTGCTTTGCTTTTTCTCTTTTCCTTCCTTTCCAGCTGCAATTAGATGGATGAAGAAAAATGACACACCAAGTGATTTATTTAAGGGTATGAACAGCCAAGATTTTTAAGCAGATTTATTTTCATCTTAGAAAAACCAAAACATTGAAACCCATGCTATTTTTAGACAGGTCTACTATTTTAATCTGATTCTGATTTTTTTGTTTTGTTTTGTTTTTTAAGAAAATAGGGCTTGTGTTTTCCCAGAAATTATATTTATATAATATTACATATGTATATATATCTGGTATCTGTAGAGGCCAAAGGCAGAGAAATAAAGCAGCTAGTACTGGCTAAATTTATGTAAATCCTATGACAGTTTAGTAAGGAATCATGCTTGGGTAAAAATTGGGTGAAAAGTTAAGCATCTTATACTCAGTGTTTTAGGGACCAAGATAATTCCAATTTTTCAGATTCAGCAGAACGTCAGCTTGACTAGGAAAAAAAAAATGCTTAGTAATTTAAAATCAAACCAAGCCAAAAGTGAACAATAAAAATCTTGTGCTTTCCTATTGCCACTTCAAGTTCTCAGTGGAATGGAAAAAGTTGGGCTGGGGTTCAGCTACAAATTCCTGGGTTAGACAAAGGTTTGCATGAGAGGGAGGGAGGAGAAGCTTTGGTTGTCATCATC
The DNA here is from genome assembly GCF_001447265.1 of Sturnus vulgaris. The sequence continues at coordinate 5,048,484 of NW_014650487.1, forward strand.
TGCTCTTCCCACCAAGCCTTGAAGGGAATGGCAGGAGTTGGTTTAAATCCAGCAGCAATTCCCATGGCCTGTTCATATAGATATCCCTTTTGATTTTGTAAGCATCCATTGTATGTGGTTTAATTTCATCAAACTTTGTCTTTCGTGCTTAAAAAAAAAAAAAGTGCATTATCTGTTTTTTTTTTTTTTTTCATCTAAAATGCACTCAAGCAAAAGGAAAAAAAAAAAACCCTTTTGCTGTTTCTGATGTCCTGCTGTTACTCCCCAGTGTTAATGTCTGACTTAAAGATTAATTAAAATAAATATCAAGTGCTACTGAAATAATTAATAAATTATACAATTTCCATTCGATTGTAAGTGGAAGAATGTCTTTTCACTTTGCTTTAAAAAGTCAGCATGGTTCCAGCAAGGAAGGAAGCATTTTAATTACAATGCCTCCACGAGGCTTTGCAATTCATGGATGAGAGTTGATCAGAAGATGCAAAGGAGGCAAAGAAAGTTTTTTTTGTTTTTTTTTTTTTTTTCATGTTTGATACTTTTTTTTTTTTTTTTCATGTTTGATACTTCAGTGCTTCTAATCCCAAAGATTGCTATTAAAATCCAGCAGCAGATCTGTGGTGCCTTTCCAGCAGTTTGATATTTCCTGAGCTTTTCTCTTTAGAAGATTTAGAGATATTTAGGATTGGATGTTGGTTCCATGCAACTTTTAGCATTGCAGTAACAATGGAGTTTCTCCTAATTTATCGTGTGAAATCAGAATTAGCCTCTTTAGCTTTTTACAAAATATCCAAAAGTTTCACAGCTTTTTTCAAAAATATGTCATGACCAACATTTATACACATTTTCCTGGCACAGAATGATAAGAGCAAAAGATTGAAGCATCAGATATAAGGCGACCAAAGCAGAGCCAAAATGCCTGGTGTAGTTTTTTTAAAATAATTTGAAGATGTTAATGCAGCTTTGAATGTATTTGTTAATTTGGAAGGTAATAGCTGTTAATAGAACAGTGGCAAGGGGAAGAAGAATAGACAAGTATCTTCTATCAAGTTAGTTACTGGTACAAATTATAAAATCATCTGAGCTATCTGTTCACAAAACCAGCTGTGCAGGGTCAGGCTGAACAGATGTTGGAAGAGGGGAGAACTGCAATTCACATCTGTAGGAAGTTGCATGAGAGCAAAACTCTTTTTGTGGAGGCCTTGGCTGCTGCAGCCAAATTTAAATCCCTCTCTGATAGCAGGGCACTTCACAGCCCCCATTAAATTGATTTCCCTCGGTGCTTTTGGTTGGGTTTTTTTTTTTTCTGGTTTTCACTCGGTGCTTTTGGTTGGGTTTTTTTCTGGTTTTGGCTGGGTTTTTTTTTCTGGTTTTCCCCTTTCTCATCCTATTATTTGAAACAGTGAAGAAGGCACTTAAAGAAACCAAAGCAGGCAAATACCTGGAAAGCGTGGACCAAAATGGATAGCATGGAAAAGACAGGATTGTGTACCTGGGGATTTGGGGCCAGTACAAACAGTGCTGCCTCTCCTGCCTTCAGCAGAAAATTTCAGACTTTCACCTCCAGGAGCAGCTGGAAGTGTTGAGGTGTGACAGGATCGATTCCAGGATTTTTGCCCTTGTAATTCCATGGAAAGCTTTTCCTGGGAGATGTTTCCCCGGCACTGTGAGCTGAGCAGGGAAATTCAGGCTTTTTCATTAAATTTTGTGCTCTCCCATTCCCTGTAGAATTAATTGAATGCTGCAGAGCGGTAGGAGACAACTGGAAATAGTTGTGTTTGTGATGCAGGCGTTTAACAAATTATCTCAGCAAATGTGAACAATTACCTAAGTGCACTGACTAATGGGTCTGTTAATTGTGGTGGTCATTAGTCACTTACTGCCTGGAATCCTGCACTCTTGCAGCTACTCTTCTGCTACTTAATTTCAGACTTTTAAGTACTCAATTTATTTTCTGTACATGTTTTAATCGTATCTATCTCGTTACAAGAACTATCTTTTCATTTTGGGTGCAAAGATCTTTTTTGATGTCTTTCATAAGTGTATAGCAAGCTAACATCTTGATTATAGTTTGGAAAAACCAATCAGAAATGTATGTGACAAAAAGGTCTGTGATTATAAAGAGACTGTTCAGTGTGGATATCGCATTCAGGCTTAGGAAAAATTCTCTGGAAAGGATTTTTTTGTTATTTTGTTTTGCTTGTTTCTAATTTGGATTAACAACTTTTTTTTTTTTTCCCCCCCCTGGGGGGAAAAAATGGGGAGCACAACGAAAAGAATAGCTGTTTAATTTAATGATGCTGATTACTATTGGGTTTTGACCTAAAGGCTCATTAACCTTTGTCCCAAAAAGCTTATCTAAATAATTCCGCGTTTATATTGGGAGTGGGAGGGCAGAGGATGTGGATTTTTGAACTCTTTTGGAACATCACTGCCTCTGCATTTAGAACAGCCTTGACCTTTCTCAGGCTCAGGTCCTGGGCTCAGTGTTCCCCAGACTTTCTCAATGACTTTTTGTTCTTTAGGAGGGGGGAAGTCCTGGCTTGAGAATGTTTTTAATGCAGGTTTTTAGTTTGCATAATTAATACCTTCAGAACACAGGATGTTTGAGGTGAATGCCATGGAAAGAGAATATTCTGTGGAGTGTGTGCTGTTCCTTGCCTTGCATGGGGAGGAGAGATGGTGCTGGTGCTCATGAGACTTCTTGGAAATTATTTAAATATATTTCACTGCACTCTTGCACTGTGAAAAAGAACAGCAAAATCGAATGAGGGGAAATACTTCTGGCAATTTCTGGTACTGTACATGTGTGTTTGCAGCTGCAGCAGCAGGGCTGAGAGGTTTTATTCCATTTCCTGGACATATCCATAGTGACTTCCATTAGTTAAATCCACATAGGTGTGATACATACAACATGTAGTTAAGTGAATTATAGAATTTAATACTTAACCTTTTCCACTCTGTAATAAAAACCTTTTGCATTCTTTAAATGGAGCAGCAGAGATTAGTTAGTTAAAGGGTATTTGTGCATATTAATTCCTCTGATGAAAACTTACAAGGAATTTTGAGAAGCTGAGATCACCACAAGTTTGGAAAAGGAAGTTTGTGTTAAGAACAAATACAAACTTTATTCAAATCCTCTAAATACTGACTTAACAAAAGTCAGGAATCAGTTATGCAAGGGAGAGATTGTTTTCTAGAGTTTGATTTCATGTCTTTGCACAGTTTTTGGGGAAATTTAGGAATGATGGAAGTATCAAAAGCATAAATTCTTAGTTCATCTCTATAAATTTCATATAAATTATTACAAGATCTCTCTGGAAGAAAATGAGAGAGCAGGAAACAAATCATCTAAAGAAATCAGTCAGAGGAATTTAACAGTCATTGCATTCAGTGATGGAAAATTAAGACTTCAAAAGAAGTCACAAGATGTTTTTCTAAGAAATAAAAGTATTTAAAAATTAAATATTTAAAAAATATAGGTGGTGCAAGTTGTTTCAAGATTTTATAGACTAGGTCTTGTGAGCACCTGCTGTGATGTTAATTGGATTTATGATAACTTTAAATTTTAAATTCCTCCTGCCCACTTGCAGTTGCAGGGAAATGCTGAATCGAGCCCTGACTGCAAGTGAGCATCAATCCAACCACAGCACAGCTGAAAAAAAATGAGTGAAAGAACCAATCCACCTGAATAACCTGAAATTCAAGAGGGAAAAGTCTCTCCTGTGCCTAAATCAGGAAGGGTCCATCATATATTCTGCTTTAAAGCTGAACCAACACTTTCCAAAAATATCAGTCGATATTTTAAGTGCTTCGTTTAGTGGTAATTCCTAGACTGAAATATTCTTTATAAAAATACTTTGCATTTGAATATTTCAAGTGGATGTGTATGAACTGGAAGGAAAAAAATGCCATGGGAGTGTTAGGTGGGAGATGAATTCTGCTTTGTGTTTTCCTGTGCTGGGGGCAGAGAAGGATCCTCTGTGTGCTCAGTGAACACAAGGCCCTGTTTGCCTTTGCCTGCCAGGATCCCAGCCCTAAAATGTTTTTTCCACTTGGCTGAAGGAAGTCCAGACAGCCAGATCCCAGCAGGAAGCATTGTCTGAAGCTGGCTCAGCAAAGATATTTTCTTTTTTTAACACCTAACTCGAGATATCCAAAAGTAAAGTCTCCCAAATAGCTATTTTATTGTTATTATTTTAAATTATTACTATTTTTATTGTTATTATTTTAAATGTTTCCTTCAAATAGTTTGCCACGCTTGTCATAAGGTTTCATTCAGATTAGTGAGTAAATGTAGCTCAACAGAAATCAGAACTTTCCTTGACTAAACCTCAAATATTTGTGTCACTTTCAGGGTGCTGATCAATTATTTTGCTTGTTCAGTTTGGTTTTGTTTTTTTTTTTAAATCCGTTCAAAAGTTAAAGCTGTGAAATTTCACCAAAAAAAAAAAAAAAAAAAGGATTGCTGTCCTTGCCCCTGGTGGTTTTTTTTTTGTTTTTTTCCCAAGCAGAGGAGCTGGGCAGACAAACCCCAGTGTTGTGACTGTGACTGGGTACATTAAATAAGCAGAGAGCAGCTGTTTGTAGTGTGAGGCTTTGGGAGCTTACAGAGAAAAGGAGTTCAGAAAAAAAAAAAAATTAACAGAGGAGAAAAAAAAAAAAGAGAATTATAGAGAAGGAAGTTGAGCTGAGCCTGCTGTGCTGAGCTCTCTGACCTGAGGGATGCTCAGGAGGAGCTGCCCCAGGAATGGCTCTGAGGAAATGTGGAAAACGAGGAACAGGATGATCCTGCCTGCATGCTGATATATAAAACCTTTTATTTGCTAAAAACACTAAAAACTCATTTTACTGAATTGCTTACTTATACTAAAACTTAAACTTTCACCTCTCCCTTATAACATACTTGAATTTATCCAAAGGCTTAAATTCAATTCTTGCACTCTGATCTCTCTGTGAAAATTTCAGAGAGATTTCTTAGTGACTGCAGCATTGCAGAACTGATTTCATGGCAGCTGGGAAAGGCTGAACCCTCTCCTGATTTATGGATGTGAAGTTTGTTTGCAGATCTCTGTGAGATGTGAGCTCCTCATACCTCCCTACTAATATTTTATTATTACTATTATTATTTTTGGGTATGTGAATCTCCTTTCTGCAGAGTCTGTCCCTGCTGCAGCATTGCATGCAAATAATCATCAGGCAGTTTTTCTTTCTATCTAACTATCCCACTGATACAGAATATTTCCTTACATTTGGGTTTCCTTCAATATTTTTGGGGTTTTCTTTTTTTTTCTCTTTTTTTTTTTAATTCAAATTTTTGCTGGCCATCAAACCAATAAGTTTTTTTATGCACTGGACATAGTATGTCAATGTCTAGAGAATAAAGTCAAATATTTTTCATTCACTTCCTGCAGAATCATACAACTTTGTTTTTGTTCAATAATGATTGGAAACACACCAGGCTCCATCCAATACCTAAATCTCATCAAATGGATCAGTGCTGTAAAAAATTTGACTCTTGGAAAAACTTCTTGATGGTGAAATTTTGCCTGCAGCATCTTTTTTTTTTTTTTTAAGCTGAACTGAACGACAGTCAGATCTCAGGTATCACATTCCCTTGAGTTCCTTGGGGATTTTTAGTTTGTTTTGAAGAATGTCAGAATAATGGTTTTGAGTGGGGTAACTTGTGTGAAATTCTAAGTTTCCCAGACTGCAAGGTGTCTCGTGTTGGGGACTTTATTCCCAAAATCTACAGCACTGTAGACACAAGTTTGCACCCCTACATCCCTGAATTCTGCCTGTGGCAATGATGGATTTAAAACTTTGTTTATTTGCTTTTTTTGTAAATAAAAGTTAATTACAGTCTTGCCATGTTACATGGAATTGGACAAACTATTGCCTATTATTTTGGAGAAACTTTCCATTTTTGGCAGCAGTTTCACAGCTGTCATTTGGGCATGGCTGAAGTTCACCATCATTATTTTCTCTCAAAACTGGCACTGAGTGCTTTAATGAAATGGGGGCAGCTTCTGGAACTCTAAATTAACCTGAGACTTTTATCATATCTTTATTCTCAGTAATTTTGATGTTGATTTCCCCCCCAAAAAATTTGTTCACGTTGTTCTGCTGCCAAAAATGGCAGCATCTGATAATCTCTGCATTGTGGGTAGAATTCTGTAATTTGACAGCATAAGTAAAAAACCAAACCAATCTCTAGAAATCTTCTAGAGCTGATATTTATTGTGTTCATGTGGTCCTCCATGGGGAGAACTGGTGGCTTTAAACCAAAGCTTTGTTGCAGGAACTTTGATGCCAAGGCTGCTGATGTGTAGCTCAGGTGAAGATTAATGTCAGATATTCTGCATAAACGAGCCTGGATTTGATTGTGTGGTTATTTGTGTTTAGCCAGTGTATTTTATGAGATGGTTTAGCTTTTTCCTTGCCCTGTTCCCAGCCCTGCAGTGGAAGTCACAGTTTGACACCTCTTGCTTTTCACTGTCCACAGTCGTCCTCCTCCCTCGGCATATTGCCATTCTTTGGCTCTCAGGATTGCAAGGCAAGAGCAAACTGATGGGAAACTCCATCCTGAACAGAGCAAAGGGATTATAAAACCATAAATGCATGCAAAATTGCCACTGTGTCTATAATCCTCTGTGACTGCTGTGAAAAACAACTGTATTTCATCTGCTTTCTGATCCTTGAAGACCATGGCTGGCAAGCTGCAGTTTGCCACCAGGAAAACAGATAGCACCGTGCTTTGATAGCTCTTTAAAACACATCTGCACCATCTTTGAGACCAGTAAATCAGTTGGAATGTGGGCTCTCAGTGGTAGGTTTTCTATTTTGGGTATGGGATTTGTCCAGTGACCTGACAAGACACGCAAGGAGCAGCACAAACATTTCTGGACAGCATCAGATTCTGGGAGCTGTCCACGTGTGATCTTTCATATTTTGTGTCATAATAGAAGAGTGCTGGTAGTTCTGCCAAGGGCAGTGATTCGTGGAGGTCCTGGAGCTGCATCTGCAGGGCTCTCAGGGCTGGCTGCCACCCCAAACTCCCTGGGGTCACAGATGGGCACAGAGCCACAGGCACTGTGTGCAGATTTGGGTGGAGGGTCAGGGACACCAGAGATAATGAATGAGTGTGCCTCTAAAGTTTATCCCCCTCACCCCCTGCCTTTTGACTCGTGTTTTCCAGAGTCTTTCTGCATCAGCTCTGGCACAGAACTTCTCTGTCAGCTTCCCAGCACAGCCGGGCTTTGTGTTTGTTGGTGATCAGTGACAGCAATCGCTACCTGGCTAAAAAAGGTTTGAAATCCTGGTCCCCTGCCAGGTGCAGGCTGCCTCTCACCTCTACCTGGCTGAGCCATGGCAACACATCCTCCAACGAGAAATGTCCCTGCAGGCCCTGCCTCAGTGTCCTGTGCCCAAGAGCAGAGGTGCTGGAAGTGCATCCCATCCCAAAGTTCCCATCCCAAAGTTCCCATCCCAAAGTTCCCATCCCAAAGTTCCCATCCCAAAGTTCCCATCCCAAAGTTCCCATCCCAAAGTTCCCCAATCTTTTGTCAAAGTGCAGGTGCAGAAATCAGAGCTGCTTTAGCAGAAGGAAATTTGCTGCAGGACTGGCTGCCCTGGCACACATTTGGGTGCTGTATACAGAAAATCTGCCTCTCTTCATGGCCCCTTTGCCCTTCTCAGTTTGTTGAAGCCAGTGGAAATCTTTCAGAAATAATTTGAATAAAAAACTCTGCTTCTGTTGGCTTCTATGGCACAGTTTGTACAGAGAATATAAGCACAGCCCTTAAGGCAGAAGGAACAAAACAAGAAGGTATTTGGCAGGGCTGGAGTGTGTCCTCCTGTCTGCAGGAAATACTGAGTGGAAGTCATCATGTCCTAAACCATGAGTCAGAACTGTTGGGGCTCTGCATCTTTATAAAGGAAAGTGTCCATGGAAGCAAGTGCACTGGAGAGCAAGTCTTTTAGAAAATAGAGAGGGGGAAAGAAAAAGGTGAGGAGAGCAATGGAAAAAAAA
>NW_014650487.1:5056707-5095319 GCF_001447265.1 Sturnus vulgaris
TTTTTTTAATAGTCTGTCTTTGGCAGCCAAAAGCAGTTGTATATGGGAACTTTGAACTATTTTCTTCAAAATAAATTTGTCTGCAGTGGGAAAACTGATCTGAGAGAGTTCTTGGAAAACTGAGCTTTGCTGCTCTACCATGGGTGAGTAGGGTTTGCTCTCCAAGAGCTCAGAGGTTTGTGTGCTTTATTAGGATTAATCCCAGATTTTTTTTAAAGGCCTACCAAAACAACTGTCATGGGAAGAAGTCAGGCCTGCAATATTTCCCTGACTTGTCAGACAGAAAATTTATTCTGGGTATGGAAGGAGCAAAGATAAGACTATAAAAAAAAAGAGAAAGGAGAAAAGGGAGTTTAAGTAATAATAAATACTCAAGATACATTTGTGAACTGTGGGCAAACATTAACCTTTTAAGCTTTTTAATATCTGTGGTTTTTTTTTAAAAAAAAATATATATATATATGTAAGTGTGATGTTTTGATTGAACATTGTACTTTGAGTCCTTTCTGGGTTTTTGAAATGCATTAAATGAAAAGGTTTTCCAAGCCAGAAATGTCTTAAGTTTGTCTTTTCATAGCAAGAAGTCAAGCAAGGTGTAGGAGTGGACTGGGGACACAATTCTGATATTGCAGGACTAAGATGTGCTTTTCACAAATCTGAGACCAAGATAAATGCTGATGTTTCTGCAGGGAAATGAACTTTTGTTCCTGTGCAGAATCTGTAAATAAAATAAAATGACTCCCCTGAAAATGCTGGTGGAGCATTGTCAAGCTTCTGCATTTCTTTTTACCTTGGACATAGAAGAAAAGTGAAAGTTGGGGTCAAGGAGAACATTTTTTTTAAAGTTGTTTTATTTTTTTTTTTTCCCAAAACTCAGACCTGAAGACTGATTCTAGAAAGCTGAAACACTTAAAATACAGATTATGTCTGGGTGTGGATCAGTGTATAGCTACTTGTAATTTAGTTTGAGGTGTGGAGCCTTCTCTGCTGGAAATGACTGAGTTTTTGAATAGGATGTTCTAGAAAATAATTCAACTTTTATTCCAAGTTTATAGTTGGCTTTCTTTTTGTAATGAACTTAAAAATGCTGCTAATTGTCAGCAAGACATATTGAAATGATCTAATAATATGTAAGGAGTGATGAGAATGCAGAAAGGCACCAGAAATGAAAAAAAGAGTGTTAGGAATGAAATATTTGCATTCTTGTTTTCCAAGTCCACATGCAATTGTGCTTCTGTCACAGTGAATTCTCACTCCTGGTTTTTTTTTCTTCCCACTTGTAGCTGTTCTGGGTTAGGCTGTGCCTGCACTGGCTATTGCAGGTTATTATTATATTATTATATTAGGAATATTATTATTATATTAGGAAATCTATTGCAGCCTTCATATCTCTGCTGTGCATCTTTAAAAATTACATTAAAAATTAAAAATAAAAACAAATTGAGGTGCTGAAACGAAGTTTTAGCTGTGTTCAAGTTGGGCTGAAAAAAAAACCTAATGCTGTTGAAGAAATGCAGAGTGCTGGGGGGTAGCTCCTGACTTTCCAAATGTTAAACTTTTATTGCTTGGTACTGACAAGCCAGCTATAAATAGTAGTAATAACAAGAATTTTATTTCTTGGGCACCCTCCTGTCGTTAATATCCTGTTAGATGGCTCACAAAAGGTGTAATCTGCTGTTAATGCCCTGCTAGGAGCCTCATAAAAAGAAATAAAATACAAAGGCAGTTGAACGCTTAATGGTTTATGCTTTTTCTTTCATGTTGATGCAGAAGATTACAGGAAAAAAGGCCAATTTTGCATCTCCGTTGAAATTAATGGAGTTTCAACAACTTCTTCCGATCCAAATATGTTAATTCTTGTTCTTTAGATCAAGAACACTTGAACACTTGTGATTGATTTTCAAGGTTCCCCCCCAACTGGATTCATTAGAAGAGAAAAATATCGTTCCCCACCCAAATCCTGCTTATAAAATGTCGTGTTCTGGAGGTTCCTTTTTCCCCATCTCCTGCCTAAATTGTCTCTGCTCGTTCTCTTCATCTTTTATGTGTCTCGTTAAAAATGTTCCGTTTTTTGCCCCGCCTTGTTCCCAGCCCACGAGGTTTTTTCATCTCCTGTGCTCTTGGCAAATAGCTAATTAATTAATTAAATTAAATTAAATTAAATTCCTGCCCGATGAACTCGGTTGATAACAACGTATTTGGAGGTGATTTTCAGATTTAAGCCCTTGGTGCATTATAAAGTCCTGTGGTTTGGGGTTTTTTGTTTTTTGGGGTTTTTTTTGTTTGTTTGTTTTGTTTTTGTTTTTTGGGGTTTTTTTGGGTGGCCTCAGTGATTTCCTGAGGAATGAGGTGCAGCTCAGCTTGAGCATGACTTTGTTTATCTCACCCCTCTGGTGAGGGGGGAAAAGCAACTCGGTCCTGGAGAGGAAATATTTGGTTTTCTATTAGTGTGGACTTGGATGCCTAATTACTTACGAAGCTAAAAGTTTGTCTGCACTGGCTGTGGTGTAACTGGCCAGGTATTTTTTTTATATATTTTTAAATATATTTTAATATATATTTTTTTATTTTATTTATATTTATATATTTTTAATATATTTTAATATAATTTTTATATATTTTTATAGATTTTTACATCTATTATAATAGATTTTTAAAATATATTTTTTATATATTTTTTTAATAGTTTGACTGCACTGGCTGTGGTGTAACTGGACAGGGGTTTTTTTAATACATATTTTATTATTTTTTATATTTTTTAATAGTTGACTGCACTGGCTGTGGTGTAACTGGACAGGGTTTTTTTTTTTTTATTTATTTATTTATTTATTTTATTTTTTAGTAGTTTGACTGCACTGGCTGTGGTGTAACTGGACAGGGGTTTTTTTTATATATATATATATTTATTTATTTATTTTATTTTTTAGTAGTTTGACTGCACTGGCTGTGGTGTAACTGGACAGGGGTTTTTTTTTATATATATATTTATTTATTTATTTTATTTTTTCGTAGTTTGACTGCACTGGCTGTGGTGTAACTGGCCAGGGGTTTTTTTATATATATATTTTTTTTTTAATTTTTTTTTTTAGTAGTTTGACTGCACTGGCTGTGGTGTAACTGGCCAGGTATTTTTTAATATGTATTTGTATTTTTTATATGTATTTTCACTATGTTTATATTTACATACTTCTGTAACTCTTGTTGTGAGTTCCTTGCCCTGAGAGCCTGAGCACTCTGATCCCAGCTCAGGATTTTTTGGGTGGCAGGGATTCCTCACTGTTTAGGCACTGGAGAATGATGCTTACATTTTCCTTGCTAATTTAGTCCTAAAATAAGACTGGTATCATCCAGCTTCTCTCCACCGTGATTATGTTTTTACCTTACATATTCTGCTTGTTCTGAAACCAACAGAAACTTCTTTTTGCCAAAAGTTATTACTTTTGCTCCAATCCCCCCAACGTATTTTCATAGAGAGTTAGCTCATCATAAAATAAACAGATTTTTTAAACAAAATTTTGTATTGTTTAGTGCACATGCTGAGATCAGATTTCCTTACTTAACAGCTTTTTTTCCTTTTATTGAATTTTTTTTTTTAATATTATTTTTTTAAAGCTGTGAAGCAGGTGTCATGCATAGGTGGTAACAGTCAACTGGTACCAAATGCACTTTTATCCCTAGGAATAGATAATTTAGCTGGCTTTGGTCCCAAATAACCAAATAACTGCAAATCCTGGGTTATTAGGCTTCATCAAATCCTAGCTAAGGTTAGTCCTGGTCACCATGTTACCAAGCCAAAATCATTAAAATTTTTGCTCGTGGCAAATATAAAATCCTATTTAGATTTGATTAATTTTTCAGAGTTTTTAAACCTATTTGCTCTAACAAGAAATGTGCCATCCTCTGTGGACCTGAAAGTGTTTTACAAAGTCTTTTCTGTGGCTTCTTAAGCACTGCCTGGCTTTGTCCACACTTCATTAAAGGCATGTAATGGCTCAAGAGGATTAGGAGAACTCAAACCCAGCCTTGCTGCTCCCGGTGGAAATTAATCTCTTGCAAAGAAATCCGTGCAGGTTTTGTTCTTGCTTTATTTCTTAAACTGCCTGGAGCTCTGTCATCATTTCACACAGCGTTTAAAGACCCCAAGTGAGGCCCAGTATAGTAAAATATTTGATTACAGCTCTCCCTGATCAAGTCTTCTATCAGCCCTAATTATTACATCTCTGGGCTTCTAAGATATTTCCTGCACTAGCAATGCTTGCTGCTCTAGATAGAGCTACAGACATATCAAAAATAAAAAAAACAAAAAACTGAGATTTTGCATGGCCATGCCTGGCACAGGCTGAGCTGCTTTTCCCAGCACTGTTGGTGATTCCTTCACATCTTCCAAGGCCAGGTTGGATGGGGCTTGGAGTAGCCTGGGATGGTTGGAAATGTCCCTGCCCTGGCATGGGGCTGGGAGAAAAATGATCTTTAGGGTCCCAAACCATTCTAGGGCTCTCAGTGGAGCTCAAAGATGTGGCAGCAAACATTGGCACTCTGCTCCCAGCTGCTGCTGTAGCTCCCTTTTCTGCTTCTTCCTCTTTCTCCTAACAAGAAATACTTAAAAAAAAAACCTCAACAAACCCAGTAGCTCTTTAATTACTTGCAATTTTCACAAGTAGAGCTGGTACAACCACAAAGTGAATCTTCATGCCTGCTGTAAGGAGAGCCAAAACATCTCAAGTGGCCTTAAGTCGAGATTTAAAGGCAAGACTGGAAATAAAGAGGCAGAATTAGATGCGAGTTTTGCCAGTTCATGAAGGTAAATATGTGCAGGAAAGGGAGGAGCTCTGGGCTGAGGCAGGTCCCATATTCTGGAGTGTTGGTGTGAGCCCAGCACAGCCAAGTGCTCACCTTGGTCTGGACTAACTAAGCTGGCTCAGCTTGAGAGGGCTCCGTTCCCATGGAGGGAGCAGCAGCAGCCCTGCCCTGGAGCAGGTGAATTGTTGAGATTTGGTAGCTCATTATCTGTTTGTGCAGAATTCTCCATTTCTGATGTTCATGAAGCTGCAATGAGATTCTTTCCATCTTGTCTTTCTAATCAAAAGAAGATGCCTGACAATTCATACTGTAAACAACTGTGGGTAATTGGGTTTTATTTTCCTTTGTTCCTTACTTCGTTTCAGTCTTCTCCACTGATCTGTGTTATACATCACTACACAAAGTAGTAATCAAAGAAATGGAAATACTTTCAACATTTGCACCTCGTTTTGTTTTACAAATAAGAAATAATTTCAGACTGTACTTTGGCTGTGCCAGTTCACGTTCATTTTATTGCTGAGAATCTCCTTAACTGAAAGTTAACTGTACAGATTGCTGGGTTGGGATTCTGGAGCATCTGGGAACAGGAACCTTAATTGAGTTCTGCAATGACACATTTTTACAAGCTTGCAGAGAAAAGATAAAAGCTGGGCTTGATAAATATTGAGGCTGGGCTTGAGACTCGGCTGACAGGATTGTAAAGCTGTGCAAACTTTTCTTGTGAAACTTCAGCATCGTGTCTGAATGTGAAAGTAATTTCTCATAGTTTGGATGTCAAACCAACATTACATTTTATGTGGTTTTTTTTTTTTTTTATTCCCTAGCTGTAAAACATTAGGGCTATTATTCCTCACGAGGCAGGACCTAGAGTGAGATGTTTGCATTTCCCATAAATTTTCTGGTGAGTCCTTCAACTTTGATAAACCTATTTCTTGCACTTTTCTTATCACATATATATACACATACACATCTTCCTTATCTTAGACAAGGACTTCAGGTCAACATTATCTTTATAATAACTGCCCCAGACCCCATCATTTATTCACAATGTGTGGGAATTTTATTGCAGTTTCTCATGCTGCTTCGTTTTGTTGGTTTTTTTGCTCTTTTAAAGAAATACCTTTTGACAGAGGAAGTTGGGAAAGGTGGTGTGCAAGTTCATCTTGCCCCTCGTGACCCTCATTAAAAAAACCCAAACTTTATTGCAAAAAAAAATATCAAAAAATACAAACCCACAAACAACAACAACAAAATCTAAAGATGCCTGCATTCAGCAGCATTTTCATTAAGGGTGCTTAACAAGTGTGTAACTTCTCAGCTGTTGCCAATGGCATTTTCATTTTGCACCTTCTGGGGGTTGGTATCTTGCTATTTAAAAATAAATAGACTGATATATAGGCAGGCACAGCCAGAAGAGGCAGCATTACTGACAACTCCACTATAACTTTCAGCCCCTTAACATAAAACTCCACCATTAAATCTCTCAGGGTAAACTATGCAGAGATAGAAAAGCCCCAAGGTATTAAGAGTGATTTTGATATAAATTCCAATTTTATTTTATGACTATTTTACAGCTGCTTCTAGATATCTTCTCTCATAAACTACAAGGTACAAGGCAAATGTTACTTTTTTTTTTTTTTTTTCCCCTTCTGCAGGGTTTCAGACAGTTGGTTTATTGTGACATGTTAGCAGCCTTTTCTCTGCACTGCACGTTCAGAAGAATGAATTTTAATGAGACTAAACCAGCAGAAGACCCATAAAGAAGATGCGATTATGCTTTAAGTATTCATTAAAAAAAAAAAAAAAAAAGTTCCATGAAATTTATACATTTTGATTTTTGTGTGTGACAGCCAAAAGAATTAGACTGAGAGCACGTTGCAGAATCAAAATGGTGAGGATTGGCAGGAACCTCTGGAGATCCTCTGGTCCACTCTCTGTGCTCTGCTTAAAGGGGGGGAAAAAAAAATATTCTTGTTCTAGAGGAAATATTCTCCCTCTTATCTGTGAGGATAATAATGCCACGGTGGTTTTGATAGCCACAATGTGGTTTTGTTGTGTACCAAAAGGTAATTTTCCATTTTCAGATAAAGTCATCATTAATTGACCTCTTGATCCCTCTAGCTGGTTAGTTAAACATTAAAAATTATTAAAGAAATGTTGTTTACAAGCTGTGTGAAAAAGCTGGCAGCATCTCTCTGGTTGTTCTTACATTCCAGACATGCCCAGAACCCTGGATGTGCAGGGGGAAAACAATTTTAATTCTACTTTTATAAATCCATGATGCCTAACACATATTTATTCCTGTCCTAGCTGATACCATGCCCTACCAGAATGTTTTAAAAGTTTGAGCTGAAATTTTTTTCTTCTTCTTTGCTGGCATTAAATGGGAGCTTGTCCTTATGGGTATTGCTTGTTTCTCCTTGCTAGAGGTCTTTAAAATATCCCAAAATGGTTTTTTTTTTTGGTTTTTTTTTCCCTTCTCCATCTAAGTGTGTGTTTGTTCACAGACTGAACATGTGAGGAACAAATAGTTTTGCTTCCAAGTCTGTGAAATCTTCCTCTCTTAATGATTTCTAATTTTTAGTGCAGGATTAATTTTTCATAAGTACAGATTAGCTCAGCATAAATATAGTAATCAGTGTTACATTTTTTGAGTTTTAATCTCAAAGAATTGGGAGAGTTTAGAAATGGAACTTTTCATGGCCTGGTATAAAATCTCAGTTTTATTTTACCCTAAAATTTAGTTGTCCCTTTCTAATCTGAGTGTCTACATGCATAATTATTTCAAAGGTAAGCATTTATAAAATTGGATCTTGCATTTTGAACACAAATCTGCTTTAGAATAAGGAAATTCTTGATGATGCAATCTTTTTACAACTTTTGTGGTTGTTCCCTTTCAGGTAGTTTTAAAATATATATTTCATATAAAGTTGATGCCTCCAGACAGAAAATAACACATTACAAGACAGGGTTAAAGAGGCAATGATGGAATAGAGTTTTCCACAGTAAATGGTCAAAGTATACACAGGTTGTATCTTGAATATCCAAATATTTTGGAAAAACTGCTTCTGTTGTATTGCATTCCTACCTTCCTTGGGAAAAAAAAAAAAAAAGATGATGTAGTGCATAGTAAATGATTATTGATATGTTGGTCATTAATTTTTCAATGATTATCAAACAAGAAAAGCGTTTGAGCAATATTCATCACTGCAATATAAAGCAAATTAAACAAGAGATTTCCTGAAGTGCTTTATCCTGAATCACAGGAGCCTGAGCAATGATTCCACACAGCAACCAGAGCTTTTGCCCCGGGCTGAGGTGCCACTGATAGCATCGAAAGAAATGAAATAAATGGATGTTTTTAGAGAGCACACACCCCCAGGGGGGAGCTGCCTTGGGTTTCGAGAGTAGTTTATTTTGGTTTTGCTGTTTATAACCAATTTAAAGGGAACTGAATTGTGTCCTTTGTGAATTGGGAGGAGATTGTCCAGAGCAGAATTTTTTTCCATTGCTTTAACCAAACAAGGTTCTGATCTCAGCTGAGAATTCAGCTCCAGCACGTGCAGAAAACAATGCAGATAAATATTGCAAGGTTGAATGGTTTGTTTGGATTTGGCTGAGTTTCTCATCCAGGATTTTAAGATCCTCAGTAAATAAGCAGCAGTTTTCCTTTCTCTGATCATTGTCCATTGAATAGGTGCTGTAATTCAGAACAGAGTTTGAGGAAAGCAATTCCATATTTCCCTATTGTGTAATCAGAAACAGCTCCTGGGCAACAGGCTGCAGTGGGTTTTTTAAATGGTTTTTTAATTTTTTTTAATCTTGATTTTTTACAGAGAAGATGAGCAGCCAAGCTCAGAACTGTCTGATCTTTTTCTCGATGAGTTCACACGTGGCTCCTCCAGTGCTTTTTAGGTTTAGGGGTGTCTGTCACAAAGGATTGAAAGTTATCCTTTATTTTAACACCAAAAAAAAAAAAAGAAAATTCAGTTTGAATCACACAGAGATCAGCAGTTGGCCTCTCAGTGGAAGGTGTGAATATTTCAGTGATTTGTGTGCAGCTGAATTTAAATCCAGTTTGAGTTACTTTGGTCATTTTGTTCATTCATGGCTGTGTAGGTGCCAGGCTCTGTTTTAATTTGAGCCTGCAGTGTGAGATTCTCATTGAGTTTACTCTGTAGCTGATCTGCAGCTCTAAGGGGGCTCTGCTTTGCTTCTTTGGTTCCCCCCTCCCTCTTTGCCATCTGATGTTTTTATCACCTCAGTCTTGTTTAGCTGCAGCTGAAAAAAAAACAAACAAACAAAAAAAACCCCCCAATGTTTCCACAGCTGAATGAAAAATCATTGCTGGAATGAACAAGCCAAGTAATTAAAAAAAAAAACAACAACAACAACAAAACCCAACAAAAAAAACCAAACAAACAAAAAAAAAAAACCAACCCCCCAAAAAATACCAAAACCAAAAAAAACCCCCACAAACAAAAACTAAAAAAAAACCCAAACAAACAAAACCCCCAAAATAAAAACCCAAACAAACAAAAAAAAAAAAATAAAACCAAACCAAAAATAAACACAACTGAATTTGTGGTCACACTGGAAAAGTTCTTCCTCTTCAAGTGGATTTTCCTGTCCATCAGTTTCTGCCCCTTCAGATTTTATAAAAACAATTCTAAATTCATTTAGGCTATCCAAGGTTCTGAGAGATTTTTGGGGTTTTATTTTAATAACGAAGAAAAAAAAAAATCCTTCAAGAAAGGAACCAAAGTTTTTTAACCAGGATGAACAAGTTTGTGCTGTAGATTGCAAAGGGGAAAATTTTTGGTGTTTTTCCAAGGGGATGTGGAACATGAAAAGAAATGCAATGAAATTGTGGTCAAAGAAAAACTTATAAAGACTACAGAATTTCTGCAATTAATAATTTTAGTGTCACAATTCTGGCTTTCTCTGAGCTACCAGAACTGTTGTTACCCATTTTTTTTTTTTTTTTCTAATATATCTTTTATTTTCTTTACCCATCAGACCCACTGCAATCTCAGCCTGCTAACTTCTCTTTTGGACTAAATGAAATGTGGATTTGATAAAAGATGTCAAATATTTTACTTGAAAAATAGATCAGTCGAGTGGCAAGGACTTTTTAATGGAATTTTTTGTTTGTTTTTTGGGGGGTTTTTTGGTTTGTTTTTTATTTTTGTTTGTTTTTTGGGGGTTTTTTTTGTTTGTTTTTTATTTTTGTTGTGTTTTGGTTTGGGATTTTTGGCTTTGGTGTCTTGGGGGTTTTTTTTGTTTGTTTGGTTTTGGTTTGTTTTTTTTTGTTTGTTTTTTTGTTTGTTTTTTTTTGTTTTGTTTGTTTTTTTGTTTTTTTGTTTTTGTGACAGACAAAGCAGAAAGCCAACTGAGAAAAAAAAAATCATGGCTATTATAGTTATATCCAGAAACAGACAATATGTAAAGATGATTTATTCAAAGGTGTGAAAACTAACGTCAAAAAACATTTGATACCACAAAGAAAAAAACCCCATCAAATAAAACTTTATCACTCGATCTAAATGCATTATTCTTAATTTATTTTCATAACTTTGGGTCCAATTCTTCCTTATGAAAGCAGAGCTGTGATGTCACCACCCTGTGCTCTTTATTAGCACCCAAAATTAGCTGTGTGCCCGTTTGTATGTAAGGATATTTTTATTTAGGGATGGGAATTTTCTGGTGCTCTCGTTAAATGCATCATGGGCATTAGGACTTTATTTTTCAAATTCTGTATCTTTGTTGATTTTTAGTCCAGTCGCAGGAGAGAAATTTTGATCAAAATGAAAAAAAAAAAAAAATTCCTCTTCAGTGACAGAAAAAAAAAAAAAAAAAAAGAAACGAGGGGTGTCTGTGTGGTGAGGTTTTTGTGGGGCTTCTTTGTTGGTTTTGGGGTTTTTTTAAATTTTGTTTTGATTTGGCTTGATTTTTTGGGTTTTGTTTGTTTGTTTTTTTTTAATTTAATAATCACTCTAAACTGCTAATTTGGGAGTGGATGAGGAAAAGCTTGCAGTGCATGGCAGCATGGATTAGAAATATTATATAAATTGATTTGTATAATAAAGATAATACTCAGATTATCTTTAATGATGCTGAGTCCAAACATTCACAGTGGGTTTTTTGTGAAGAAAATCCAATTTATGGGTTGATTATGGATCCTTGTTTTTCCTAGCATGAGCATACTTTATATAAAATATGAATTCTGGATTGTCCCTAAATCTTTTCAGATACTTTTAAGCAGGCAAATGGAAATTTATCCTGGTTTTCATCCTAGGCAAATTTGTAACTTGTCTCTCCATTGATTTTCAGTAGTTCTGGTTTCAATAATCTGTAGATAATTAATTAACTTCTCTTAATAAGGAAAAAAAAAATTGAAAAAGCAATATACAGTGGTTGGTGACCCTGTTATTGTAAGGGTGTTGATAAGAGTCAATTTTTAATTTAAATTGTTTGATTCTGGTTTTTTAACCTTTACATCCTGCTCAGTTTCATTTCAGGAGTCACATCCTGAGACTGATGCTGTATTTCAGTTCGTCAGAGGAGAAATATTGAGGAATTACAGCTCATGTCAGCAGGAAACAGAAGAACAACACTTAATGCTTGTTCTGTTTATAGACAGAAATCGTGGAAGAACAAATAAATGTACAGATTTTAACAGCCTGGTCAGAACAGGATTGCTTTATAGGATGGCTGCCATTATGAATGACATAGAAAAGAATTTCTGAACTCGGTCTGTAACTTTTCTTTGCTAAATACAAAGCTGAATTAAGCTTTGCACTTTTCTTTCAGGGTGACTTTGAGACATTCAGAAAGGCAAAGTGAAGCACCTTGAACTGCTGGGTTCTCAACTGCAGCTGAATGTCCTGCACTGGCCATGGAGTATTTGTTCAAGGTGGTGATTTCTGCTGATAACTGAACGTGAAAGAACTTCTCCTCTTTCTTCTTAGTACTCTACAGAAAAGCACAGGTATGAAAGTGATCCCAACGTGCTTTGTTAAAGCAGAAAACTCACGGGAGATGAAGGAATCTGGGATTCTGTGAATCTCTCAAGGTAGTTTTGGGGGGTTTTTTATAATTTATTTTTCAAAAAAGAATTAGTTTTATAAATAATACGAACTTTTATTTTACTTTGTCTTTCTTGTGCAAAGCACTTTCACACCTACTCGATTGTGCATTTGTGACTTTCAGGAGCATTTTCAGGTGTTCTCAGAAGAGGAAAATGGGTGCCTTGTTCCATTTGTCCCAGTGCTCCTCAACATCTTTGCAATGATTACAATGGCTGGGTTTTTTGTTTTTTTTTTTCTCTTTGGAGAGGACTAGGGGATGGTGTAGCAAATAATGGAATTTAAGAAGTGGGTTTTTTTTTTTTTTTTTTGAGTCTGTAAATCGTTGCTTTGTGGCAACTCCTGTTTCTGAGGGAAGAGAGAGAACAGTAGAGATAAACGGGAAGAAGAAATGAGATTGGTGTCTTGTCAAGAAAAGATCCTTTTGTTTTCCCTTGTTCGAGTTAGAAAATGATGAGCCCTATTTTGAATCCCCAGTTCACACCAGGTAGTTATTTCCAGCATCTGTTTGACATAAAGCAAGGTGTACCCTAAAGAGACACTCTTCATAAACACCGAGCACCAGAAATACTGTTCATATTAAACTGAACCACATGAATAATGCAGGAGTCATGAATTTAAATTATTACTGGAATTTGGAGCAAATGGCAGTATTTCAGCCATTAAATAACAACTTTGCTTTATTTCTGGAAACAGAAAGTTATTAAGTTTTAAATCATATTGATGCCTCGGCTCGGATGCATTTCTGGTTCTGCAGCCATCCAGACAAGTCTTGACAGTGCAAGCAAAGCAGAATTGTTTTCTCAGAGCCCTCTGCTGTGGGATAGCTGAGCTGTGCCAAAATGGCTTTGTCACATTAGGCAGAGGTGCCACAGCTTGAGGAGTTTTTGGGGTGCACTGTCCCACCCATGGTGTGTTTGTTTCTACAAAAAGGAAAAGGGAAAAAAAAAGGGGAATCAGAGCAGTTATTAAAGGTAAATGGGGCACGCTGAGTCATTAAAGACGAACAGCACACCGAGTGGCATTGTCACAGGAATTTCTCCCTGTCCTTTGGGTTTTATGTATCCTCAGCACAGCAGGACCAAATAAAATTGGTAAATGCTGATTTTTGCAGTCTGCAGTGCTCGAGGATTCCCTCCCCTATTCCTGCTCTTCCTGCACCCCTCACCTGCTGCCTAACTAGGGAAATGGAGTTCTGGTGAGTTGGAAAAAGAAGTGTAGAAACAATGCTTGTTTGTTATGAGGTCTGTAAGGGACTTAGATCAGACTGCAGAGGAGGAGAATGAGTTTGATTGAAACAATTTCAGCAGAAAAAAACAAAATCCTCCCTTTTCTGCTTAAAGAAAAGTATCTTAGATGATCTTGAGAGAAATAATTTAGTCTTTCTTGGACTTTGCTTTGTAAAGAAAAGTTTAGTTTAAAAAAAAAAAATGCTGTATTTGCACAAGTGCCAAGAAATAAATGCAAGAACTGTAGAGTCTTTCAGTTTGCTGGAAGTCTCTTGGGTTCGTATTGGTTGGTTTAAAAAAAAACAAAAAACCAAAAACAAACTGGATATGGTGACCGTAAGAAAAGAAGAGATTTCTTTGGATTTTCAGGTCTCTTGTTTCTTCAGTTGTTACTTCAAAAGGGGAAACCCAGGGGAAGATAAAAAGAACTGGTTACAGAAGTGACCTGACATGAAAAGCTCTGAGACTTGAATATGCAAGAATTTCACACTTCTCTTCCTCAGAGACACAAAAAAAACCAACCAGAAACCAGAACAGTGAGCAGGAAAAAGCCCAGCTCTGGCAGAATAGCAAATCCAGCACACCCAAAATAAGCTCCAAGAGGAAAACACCTCTGGAGATGGAGAGGAGCAGCTGAGACTCGATGGAAGCCAGGCTGGATTAGGCTTTGTGAAAGAACTCAAGGCAAGAGGTAAAGTTATTTTCAGGTACGTGCACAAAAAATGAGATTAATGAAAGAAGGTTTGAAGCTGGAATAAGACAGAGAGGCAAAATGGCAGAATAAATAATGCCACTCACAATTTTGTAAGGCTGATGAGGCTGAGTGCTGGGCTTTCAGAGAGGAAAAGGCATGAAAGGAAAAGGGAGAGAGGGAATGAAAGCTGAAATGCAATCTATTTTATTTATATTTATTTACCTTCGAGTAATAAAAATAAATTGAAGTTCAGCAGCACAAATTGTTATGCTTTTTTTTTTTTTTTTTTTTTAAGGATTAAAAGCATTCATTTTTTGTTGACATGTGCAGGGTGCTGCTAAAAATCAAGTGTGGAGGGGTCACTCACAGAGAGCTTCTGAGCCAGCACTGCTGTGGTGTGTGTCTGTGGGACAGGAACACAAACTGAGAGTGAAATCATGGAAATAATGGAAATAATCCTTCCACAGAGGCAGGGCAGCAGAAATGTGAGACCTGAATGAGAGCCTGCAGCTCTGAGCACTGCTCCTCCAGCAGCATCAACCCAGCCCGGGCTGCAAGTGCTGCAGAGAGGGTGAAAGGACTTGGAGAGAAGCAAAGCAAGAGGGAAAACCAAAACAGCTCTAAAATTAACTGTGAAAAATGGAATTTTGGTGTTGGAGCATTGAAATGAGGAACATCTGTGAGAGGGGAGGTTCTGGGGGAGAAGGACAGGCTGATTCCATCCAGGGTTAGCACACCAGTGTCCATCTCACTCAGAGTCACTCACAGCCACTCTTTTCCTTTTCTCCTCACACAAATATTCATATTTATTCATATCCAAGTCTGTTTAGGCCACCAGTGCATCACAAATGGTGTTGGTCTTTTTTTTTTTTTTTCTGCCATCAGGAGTGGTTTTATTTAAGAAACCCGAGCAATCCCACATTCCTAAAATTGCTTGTGTGTTACCCCTTTTCTCCTTCACACACTCCTGAAATTCTCCTGGCTTTTCAAAGATAAGGCTTGAGGTTTTTTTTTTCAAATTTGTAATATTCTTCACTTCATCAAATACATTGGTATGATCCACATGAAGACAACAGTAAGATTTGGTTTTTTCTTCTGTATAGGGGAAGATAAAATGGAAATAATGGTTCTTTGGGCAAATTAAATCAAAGCAAGGCAGCCACAGTCTGGATTAAGACACTTTTCAGGAAATCAAATTGAGAATAGGTTAAGGCTCTCCTTTTGTGCCCCATGTAAAATATTATTAAAGCCCTACTCCTTATCCTTAGCTTTCTTGTGCCACTTCTCAATTAATTTTCTCCTCACAGAAATAAACATTTTAATCAGCATGTACAATAACACCAATCACTGATGGTAATTACTCTAAGTAAAATAGCTTTTTTTTTTTTTACTGTGGCAAATATAAAATGACAATTCTAATTATGTAACATCTCTAATGCCTTAATGATTTGAGCCCATTTTCCATGTTTGTACATGAAAGCTGGCTCCATATTTTACTGTTACCAAAGTTGCACAGAGATGTTATTGGGCTTTAAATGTTTATTGTCATCTTAGCAAAGTGGCTTTTATTTTTTTGTTGATGTTCTAAAAGCTTGGCAGAGTAATGGCAATCCACAGACTAATGGCTAATCTGGGCTTGTGCCAAAGGAGCAGTAAATAGCTACAAGCACAGAAAAACCATCAGAGGAGTAAATGCCAAATTAATCCCTGATGGAACTCTTTTGCCTTAGTGCTGGAAAATGCATCCTGCACAGTGTGCATCCCTTAAAGGCATCATTTTCCAGGGGAGATTGCACACATCAGGGTAGTGCAGCACACGGGGCCCAGCCTTTTCTGTGTGAAAGGATCCCAAAGCACAGCTCCAGCTGTGCCCTGGCACCTGCACCAGCCCAGGGTGCTCATCCCCCTCTGAGAAAGCTCCCAGAGACACCCTCACCACTCCATTTACACATTCACCTCTTGTAACTCTGAGGTGCCAGGAAACCCTCCAGTGATGAGCTTGGCTAAACACAAAAGAGTTCCATGTTTTAATTGGTTTAATGGTAGCACTACATTTCAGTTGGTTTTTTGTTTTGTTTTGTTTTTTTCCCTGAATTCTACCATTTTAATACTTGCAGCATTTAATTTTTTTTTAACCTATTAGTACACTCACTTATTCCCAAAAAATAGGATTTTTTTTTTTTTTTTGGAGACAGAGTTCATAAGCTTGTTGTCATTTGTTGTGTTCTTTGGAGAACAGCAGCGTGCCTTTGCTGCTGTTGCACAAATTTAAATTCATCATGCTCCCTCCTCATGGCAAAAGGAGGGAAGAGAAGGAGGGTTCAACCTCCACACAAGGAGGTGCTGGAAAAACTTGAAAAGTGTTATTTTATAAAGATGATGCACTGAAGAAAGTTGCTAGAGGCTGAGCCACTCACCTCTGTACTCTGTCATTAAGGATGATTTAGTTTAGTCAAACACAGGGACACAATGACTCACTGATTTAAAATGGATGGCAGCAGAAAGTGCTTTGGACATTTTTTTTCCCCCATCCCTGCTATTTTTTTTTTTTTTTTCAGGAGAGGAACTCTTGGCTCTTCTTTATCCACATGAAAATTGAATAGCTCTGACTGGTTCTCTGATCACTGCTTGTGGACACGGTGCTTCCCTGGCTGGGTGAATTCTCTTAGATCTCCAGCAATTTCTTCTTTTTTCTTCTTCTTTTTTCTTCTTCTATTTTCCTCATCTGCTTTTGATAAATTTTGTCGGTAGGGCTGTGACGATTTTCATACCTAAAGAGGGGCAGCAGTGCTGTAGGAACTGGCCAAATTAAATTTATTCACTATTTCTGTTTGCTGCCTCTTACCAATTCCTGCAGCAGCCTTACACATCATCTCTCTAAAGTTTTACCCAGTTGTAGCCTAACCTTAATCCTTCAAAATTCATGTCTGGGTTAGCAGTCCTCCCTGTTTGATTTGTTTTTTATTGGAGCCTTGCTGCTGTTATTTACAGAATTTTTATGATCTCCTCAGCAGTCATTGGAGATGATGGTGTCCTGTGTGCCTGGAGCTGCGTGTTCTGGGTGGCTTGATGAGTATTTGAGCTGATCAATGCTGTTATTTTCCCTGTGTAAGGCAATGATTATTGTCCTGAATTCAGAGCCTTCGTGGTGGGAAAAAGATTTTCTTCAGAGATACCTGCCAATACCATCTGGTTCAAATGCCATTGTGAGCTCAGATTTCTGTGGTTGTTCTAATAATTCATCAGGTCTATACCTGCACCTCTTGGGGAATGAAATCACATTTATTCTCTGTAAATCAGTTCATAACCCACCGACCTGCCTGGCCTGGAAATCTTCATTACATATTTTTCCCGAGGTCTGTGTCACACTATTATCCCTTGTTTAAACAATTTTTGTATTTTTTTTAAGCTTAATTCATTTTTTTTTTCAGGTTAAATTGGTTTATCTGCAAAGCATTTATTCAGATATGGACAATATGGTCATTGAATGCAAGTAATTTCATGTTTTCCATTAGGCCCTAGAAAAAAAAAAAAAATTAAAAAATCCAGTTGCATTCTCTCACGTGGGAATATTTGTGTTTTACCTGCCCCTTTTCTTGCAATGATGTTCTTGATTTCTTATATTTCAAGATTTCTGTTCCCCTTTTACTGTTTACACATGCTGACATGTTAAATGCAGGGAGTTTACAATTCTAAATTCTGCTTGATAATTGTAGTGTAGTCTACTAAACCTGGCAGGCTCTTTGCTAACAGCAAACTGTTGAGTGGAAAATATTGAATACACACAGGGAGATGGCAGAAATGGCAAACAGCCCTTTGTTTTTATGGTCTATATTCTATGTCTTACCAGATTGTTTTATTGTGGATTTTGCTCTGGAAACAAACTCCAAACCAGATTCTGGAGGATGATGCCAAAGGTGAGAAGTTTCTGGTGGCAGCAGAGTTAGGCAGGATCAGTTAATACATTTTGAGCTGGAATAACACCATGAGGATACAGAGCTCTGTGTGGTGAAATCCTGCTCCAGGACCTGGAGACAATAATGGTGGCTGGGAGGTGAATTGGTGAACTTGGATCTGTTTCTCCTGCTTTATGATTAAAGCAATGTCACATCAGAGATATAAAATAATGATTAACTTGCTGAGGATGTTACTAGAGGAGTCTGCAAACCCTGTGCAGAACAGCCTGAGCTCTGCTGCACAGTGGGGAAAGGCTGACAGAGTCCAGCTGCTTTCCACAGCTGGAAGAACAGCAATAGATCCAGAATGTGTGCCTGGAATAACCCCAAAAAACAGATTTGAGATTTGTTTCTCTGTTTCCTTTTGGTGAACAACTTCCTTGGGCTGATAATCAGTAGGCACACAATAAATTCCTCAAAAAAATTCGATATATAAAAATATTGAGCTGAAAAATCTTCTCTGTGTGTCATGTTTTTATGTAACACTTTCCATCAGAGGTAACATCAATGGTTTAAGGCTCAGGTAGAAGTGAGTGCCAAAGAAAGTGAAATATTGAAAGTGCAATCCTTCCTCTAGTTTCACTGAGCTGTGGGGAAAGCACAAAAAATGTAAAATTTTGTTCTGTGTTGGTTATGGGCACATAACCACATGGTGGATGTTCCTGGATGGAGATAATTGTACATTATTCAACTTATCTCTGTTCTCTGATTTAATTCTTAATCTTACAAACCCAAAGCTTTTGTTAAAATATAGAATTTGTTCGACTACTTATTCCACCACAGAAGTTCCTAAGTTTTATGATGGCTTTCCTAGTCAAAAAAAAAACAAACGAAACAAAAGAAAACCAAACTTTGCATGGTTGTTCCAATATTATTTTTATTATTTTATTATTTTTTAAATATTATTATTATTAATAATATTATTTTTATTATTTTCTTTTTTTTTGTTTGCTCCCTCGTGCCTCCAGCAGATTATTTTGAGCCAGTAACCAGCAAAGTTCCAGTGTGTCACACAAGGTAAGTGATATTTAGTGGGTGTCTGCAGGCTGTACCTCCAAACCCTGATAATATGGGATGAAATTGGATCAGCACTAGGAGGAAAAGATCTTTTTAGGGTGACTTTTGTGTCAGGTTAAATACTGCACCTTCTTTCTTTGAGTATTTTGCCCTCACCCACCTACAATAAACTCTCAGCTGTGTTAAAACTCACAGCTCTGTCTAGAATAATTTATTTCTAAATGCTTCATAGTTCTGAAGTCAAAACCTCAGACATTTTTTTAGTACTTTTCATAATGACATCGATTTTTTTTTTTTTTAACTGTTATTTATTTATTTTCCTAAAGCCTCTCTTTACCTCAGTATACAACTCAGATCTCCAGCACTGTGGGTGTGTCATGTAACCTCAGTGATCCCAAAAATGAGCTGTATTTGCTGCAGGTCTGATATCAGCACCTAAAATTTTTCCTTTTAGTGCCATTTGAATTTCAAATGTATTTGTGTCACTGTCTGTGACCCTTGCTTTCTTATTCTCTTTGCTCTTTTTTTTTTTATTTTATTAGAGGAATGTATCCCACTTGCTGTTCAGGTTAGTTGTCCTCTCTTCTAACACTGTGCAAAGACTGACAATTAAAGCTCATTAAGCTCCTCTGTGTGTTGGACCTAAAAAGAAAATGTTGGACTTAGGAAATATTAGACCCAAAAAGGAAATGTTGGACTTAGAAAGGAAATGCTGGACCTCAAAAGGAAATGTTGGACCTCAAAAGGAAATGTTGGACTTAGGAAATATTAGACCTAAAAAGGAAATGTTGGACTTAGAAAGGAAATGTTGGACCTCAAAAGGAAATTCTTCATTCCACCTTCTGCCAGCAATTGCAGTTTTCTGTTGTCCTGCTGATGGATAAACTGGTGTGAGCTTTGGGAAGCAGTTTTGGGCATGTTTTATCTTTGCTGGTGTGACAAAGATGAGAGCTAGTTTGTCAATAATGTCATGGCTGTGCTCCAGGTCTCACTGTTACCTACTAAAATGAGTCCAGCATCTGCAGTTATTTGTAGCTGTTCTTTTTCTTGAATTTTGAACCATCAAAGAATTTTAGCCCATCATCTTTCAGTGTTCTAGAAGAAAAGCTCTTTTTAGCTACTGAAAATCCCAAATATTTCCATTACCTTCAAATGCAGTTGGTATTGCATCCATGCATTAACACTCATTTGCTGTGTTAATCTGGGATTATTTTGAGGTCTTGGAAAGGCAGGCAGAGTGAAAGAATAATTGTGCACTTTGTTCATCACTATTTCTGTTCTCCTGGATCCACAGTCCATGGATTTAGGATGGGTTTTTTTCTCAGTTAATTATAGAACAACTTTGTTTACCAATTCAGGAAATGCTGTGAAATGTTTGGGTTTCAGACAGAATTAAACTGAAAACACAGTTCTAGTTTATGTCCCTGCCCATTGCTGATCTTTAAGGTCCCTTCCAACCCAAACCATTCTGTGATTCTGTGTCCAGAGCCACAGACACATGTTGGGATGCCTAAAATAATTACTATTAATAATAATAATGCCTGCTGAAATGATCTGGAGTGGCTCAGCTCACAGGCTCTTTGTACCATTAAAGTACACCCACAGCACTATTGACTGTCAAAGTGTAAATTTATTTTCTCCTTTGTCCCATCTTGCTGTGAAATATCTGTGGCCAAACTGACATGAGAAAGCATTGCTGCTGCTCTGAAAGAAGAAAACAGAGCTAAGCTGAAAAGCAGAGTTGCATTTCCTTTTAATGATTTCTTCATTGGCAAAAAAAAAAAAAAAATGCCAGAAATTATTGCTGGAAGTCTTGGATAAGCCTTTCTTTAATCAGAGATCACAACACAAGGAATGAGGAGGGGGAAGAGCACTGTGGCTTCTCTGACAATTTGATTTTGTATTAAGCTGAGTTACTAATTCTTACCAAAGCATTTGGGGGCAGCTTTATTGTTAGAGGCTTGCACAGATTAACACAGAAAAAAAAAAAAACAACAAAAAAAACAAACCAGAAAATGAATTATGATAGGGTTTTTCTTTTATCACTTTATTAAACTTCTCTGGGGTGCATCAGCAATCCACTCCAAACATCTCCCACCCCCTCATCCCTTCAAACCCCTGTATTCCACACTGACTATAACATGTGAAGAATGATACTACAAAGAGACTCAGAAATATGTAAAGATCCCTGTGCATTGCCTGAATATGTTCAAATAGTCAACAAAAACATGGTAATTTCAACTCCAGCTCATTTGATCTAATATTAAATTAGCTCCTCTTGGGATATCCTCTTTTTTTTTAATCAGTCAGAAGACTTTTGTATGCTCACATTTTTCTGTGGGGTTCATTAAGAGTTAAGGAATTGAACAGAACTGCTTCAAGTAGAGATGAGAGATTTCTCCTCCATATTTCCCAGATCATTTTGACCTTGTGATATTTTGGGATGGTTTAATCAAAAGGATGAAACCTGCTTTCCTGTTTAGAACCAGGGCCATTATTGATGTCAGCTCCAAAACATGGGGATAAAAGCTGCATTATTTCTCAAAAATCCACTGAGTCAGACATACGAGATCCAAAAATCAATTCAAGGGTTTGGTTTGGAAAAATTAGATGTGAAGGCATTGGAAAAAGGCAAAGAGAAGGTGAAGTTTTGTTCTGAGAACAAATCCATATGAGTGAGGTGGTGGGAGGATCAAAGGAGCAGCAAAACCTATGGAATTGGGAGATTTTTTTTGGTATGTTTTATTTCTTTTTTAATTTACTTAACAATTCTATTTAACAATTTCTCTGTGAAAGATATGTTCAATACCCTTGGACTTGCATATAATGATGATAGAAGCAAAGAGACTCTGAAAAAGGTTTTATTGCCATTTATTACCTTCTTGCAAGACCAGAACCTTTATGGCAGTGGAGGTTTTTGGCCATGCTGCTATGGGCTTGTAGTTGACTTTTTTTTTTTTTGTGTGTGTGTGTGTGTGAGAACTAGAAAAGAGAAACTATATTATGGACCTTTTTATGTAAAAAAAAAAAAACCCAAACTACCCAAAGTGAAAAACAACCCTGCACACACTCTGGAGTTTAAAAAAAAAAAAAAAACCCATGAGTCCATTAACATCATTGGATGCAATTCTAAAAGAAATAGCTTTGGATTAGCTGGCAATTGAAAATCCCTCAGGAATGGCTTAGCTCGTACACATGCTACCCAAGAGAAAACAAAATTGTCACATATTTTGCTTAAGGTGTGGGAGGAAAAAAAAAAAAAAATCAAATCAAATAGCATTTTACAAGTGCATGTAATAACTGGAATTTAAAACAAGATATGTATTATTCAAGTAATTCTAAGCATGGTGTAGTAAATTTTTCATGAAGGTTAAGAAAAAAAAAAATGACAGAAATATCATTTAAACTGAGTGTTTTTGATGCTGAACTTGAAAGTGGGAGATTTAATAGAACTTTTTTTTTTAATATGACGAGTCTCAGATAACATCATATTTGGCAAAGTGCTTTATTGGTTTTTGGATTAGAGTTTTTTTTTTGTAAATTTTTCTTTTCAAACTAATAAAATTGATGTAGCTGTCAGCTTGGATTTGATCCCTATTTTGTTTTGCCTCAACAGTGTAATCTCAATCAGTCCAACTTATTTTTCTGCTGCATTTACAAGGTATAAAGATGACAAATCACTCATGTCTCAGTGCTGGTATTTTATCAAAAGTTTGAAGGAATATCTTCAACAGAGGAAGAGGAGGCTCAGAACAAGAGCTGTGTTCTGTGTGAGAACAGGAGCCCAGCCTGGGCAGATTCTCCTTCCTTTTACCCCATTCATTCATAATATTTAATAACAGTATTTAATAACACTGTTTAATAATTCTGTTTAATAATTCTGTTTAATAACATAGTCAACATCATAGTGTTAATGCTCAATAGTGCATTAACAGTCCCACATAAATGAGATTTTCACTGGCCAACACCAATTTTATTTATCCTGAGCAAAGGCAGCAGAATCCATGGGGAAATTGGGCAATGGGATTTTTTTTTTTTAATGGAGCTGCCAAAATCCTTGTCCTGATCTCCACCTTGCTCCTGAATTTTGTCATCTGTGACACAACCTTTGAGCTTTCTTTTGATGTTGTTTCCTCTCTGAATCCTGGTAAAAGACATCCAAAATGACCTCAACTCCTAGAAATGAGCAGGTCTAGGAGCAGGAATGTGATCTATAAATGTTTTACCTGGAGTCTTGTATTGTTTTAATGCAGATTTTAAACACAGAAGGAAAAGGATTGATTCTCACTTTATTTTCATGCAGCACATGGCAGAGTGAGGGCTGAATCTCAGGTGAGACATCGAGGTGCCATTGCAGAATGCTGTAATAATAAGAATTAAACTCTGATAGCTTGAAAAATGTGAGTTTTCTTTCCTAGGAATTTATGTGCTTGGGTTTTCTTTTTTTTCTTTTTTTTCTTTTTTTTCTTTTTTTTCTTTTTTTTTTTAATTTTTAATTTTTATTTATTTTATTATAAATTAGGGTTTACCTGAGCTTTTTGATTCAATAATATTTTATGTCTGGCATGTAAGATGATGTAAGAAGTCCCCAGAGCATCATTTGTTGATCAGGTGAAATGTTTCAGGGGAAGAAGTTGCAGAGAAGCATTTTTTCAATTACAGATTTTTAGTCCCTGCCTTGTGATGACTCACGAGCCAGCAGGAATGTTAGCAGTGAATTTATCCTCTGAGGCTCCATCTCATGTGACATTTGAGATGATTAGAGAATTAGGAGGTGGGATTAATGTGAAATATCAGGCACAGGAACATCCTGTAAAGTTGGAGGATCAAATATCAACCTTTGGAAAGGAACTGCAAGCTCTGAATCAGAATGGCAGTGGTGCAAAAGAGAAGGCTGAGAGGGCTGGGCACTCACCTGCAGCTCCAGAAATCACAAAAAAATTAAACTTAAATTCAGAACTTGAATTTGCTTGGCATGAGGAAGAAGAGCTGGGTGTGAGTGAAATAGAGACATGATTTAGGAGCTGCTTGGACTTGGCCTTTACCTGCTGTTGAAGGGCCACAGAGGTACACTGTTTTCATCGAGTTTTTTTCAGCTTTTACAGTTAATTTCACAGTGGTGCAGTCTTTAATGGTGCTCTCTTATTTTTTTCAGAAGGCCATAAAGAAGTGCTGGTGTAAATGAAAAGCATAAAGCAAGAAATCACTACTATTGTATGAGGAATCTACTGCATAAAAAAAAAAATAATATATATATATATATTGTCTTCATCTGGGAAAGTAAAATGTGCATCTCAGGAGTAAAACAGTTTCTCACCAATACAGAGTTCTTGGATTTCTCACCAATACAGAAGAATTCCTGGGTTTTGATTGTTCAATTGTCAACTTCCACTTTCAGGTTCTGCCTTGTGTGTGCCTGTGAGTATCAAAAAAAGAAACCACAAAACTCCTGTTTTCTTGGAGGAGCAGGGTTGGGGACTTGTCCAGGGATAAAGCAGAGGAGGAGCTGAAGCTCAGAGAAATGACACCAGCTCAGAGTGGATCCAGCAGCTGAGCCCTGGTCCCTTGAGCCTCTGCTGTTGAGGCTGAAGTGGTTTTTAGGATTTCAGCCCTTTCCCCTGATGAGATTTGCCTCTCTCTGAAGGGCTGTAAAGGAATTGTTGACTCTGATGCAAGGAAGGCTCAGTAAAATGAGGCAGAGCTCTCAGTCCTTTCCACCTGTTCAATCTGTTAATATTTTGGGGGTGTTGGAAATGGCATCCCAATAGGGAGGTGACAAAGACTGGAAGGATAGAAATAATTATTGTGTCTCAAAAAAGAGATTTCCCTCAGCACTGGCATGAGCTCCTTTTATCAGTATTAAGGAGGTGTAGATATTACAGGTGGGGATATTTAATCTGGGCACATTGTCCATTCCACACCCCCTGAGTGGCTTGAAAACCCTTCAGCTCTTGGCCTGCTAAGGTGGCTCTTCTTCCATAAATGCTGAAATTCTGCTAAGTAAGAAACATTTTAAAGGATTTTTGTATCATCTTTTCATTATTTAGCATGTAAAAAGAATTTACTTCAAAGAACTTTCTTGGTATCTTCCTAAAATCAACTTTATTTTCTTCCGAGGACAAGGCCAATTTGTACTCTCAGGAGCTCTGAAAACCCTGAAATCCTTTTCCAGCTTTAATGAAAGTAAAAAGAAATAGAAACCCCTGATTTTTATTTTTTTTAAAGAAAGTTGCTACTTCTTTATAATGAATTAGACACAACTAATTAGCCAAGGCACCACAACTGTGAAGATTCAAACTTTCATGATAACTGCAGGAGAGTCCTCATGCCACGACCATCACTGAGTTTGTCTGCTACTTTTAATAGTGTCAGCATTTATCTATAAATTAATCGATTAATTTATTTTTCTACATATTTTATATCATTTTAAATTTATAACATGAGGTGTGCACTGATTTCCTCTCTAGAAGCTGGAGGTGTGTGGCCATCCTGGGGACTGTAACAGATTTTCAAAGGCTGCCTGAAGCACACACAGAATTTCACTGCCACAGAGACGTGGTCACATTTCATTTAGAAATTCCAGTGATGAAAACCAAGTCTAGAGGTGAGTTTTAAACCAGACCCACAGGACAGACTTTTTCATTTATCATGACTCTTCCCCTGGTCCTAGAGACTTTTTCTTCACAGGAGATTTAATAAGGTGCAATTGTAAGAAGAAGGTATGTTTTATTTTTTATGTTTTAGTGGAAACACTCACTGGTAATGGTCTATCAGCCTGTATTCCTCTCACAAATGTGAATTTCTAGGTTGTTTCTGCATGTGCAAAGAACTCTTTAATTCCCATGCTAAATGTGCGGGTGTCCTTGTAAAACAGGTAAAAGCAGGCTGAGTCTCCTGAAAATAGTTAAGGGGTTTTTTTTCCCAGTAAACATTTGATTTCATGTTTATATATCAAAGACAGAATAATATTTTTAAGTTGCAAACTTTTTTCTTTGCCCATTCAATGAATTTAATTTTGTTCTTCCACACTCCAAATTTTCCTTAGGGGTGTTTGCAGCATTTTCCAATGAAGTGTTTGTTGCAAGTTTAATTAACTTGTTGCTTATTTTCCTTTCTGCTATTCAACTTGAATTTTAATGTATTTAGCATTAATAATGGTCCCTGCCTTAAGGAATTTACAGTAAATAAACGGGGATATGTACAGTATCTGACAGAGGATGTCTTATTTACAATGATTAACTCTGCTCTAGCAGCTCTTGTGAAGGAACTCTGTTGTAGAATGGGGCTCGAGTGAAAGGCAGTAAAAATTTCTTGGCTTCTTTCTCATGCCACTCAGCACCTTCACAGAAATGTTACTGACAGTGACAATAACCACTCGATGTTCTCACTGAATTTCAGAACGATAAATAACATTTAAGGAGGATTATTCCCCCCCCACCTCCCCTTTCCTTTTCCCTTATAACCTTTATTTTTTTTTTCCTGCACTCAAAATCAGTGCTGTGATGAATGAATAGATGCACACAGAGCACTGATCCTTATCTTATTATCCTCCTGGATCTGATTTTATCTCGCTGAGACAGAATTTGGCTGCTGCTCAAGCCTTGCTGCTGTCACACATGTTGCTGGGCATCCTGAGAGCCACTTTGTCACCGTAATGGATTGCTGGGTGGGGGACCAGCTCAGCCCTATTCAGAAGAGCTGAGGAATATTCAGACTTTTAGGAAAGTGTCCAAGCTGCTGACCTGGGTGTTCTCTGCAGGGGTGGGGTGGCCTGATGTGCTTTGCTGAACTCCAACCCTCTTTGTTGATTAGCACTGAGGATTATTCCTGCACACAAAGCCTGCTCCAGGCATCCGAGTCCTGCCACAGAGCTGTGCCCACTTTGCTTCCTCTTGAAAAGTTATCTCATGATAACTTCTAAAAAAAAAAATTCTCAAACCACCATTACTGAATTGGCAGTGGGTGCCAAAGGGGTTCTTTGCACCAGGATTTTAAAAACCTGTGCCAGATCTGTGTGCATTTGAAGTGGGTGTGTAAACAAAGCTGCTGGACGTCAGTGAGAATTTTATGCAGAAAAGGAAATTGCAGTCCCACAGCGGCTTTCACAGAGCACACATCCTGCTGTGTGGTTTGCACGCTTTGGGAAGTGGTAAATTGGAAATGTGGATGTGCAAACAGAAACTTGCCCAGAGCCAGGTGAGCCTGGCAGAGCAGGGAGAGCCGTGCCTGGTGCTCAGCTGCTCAGTCCTTTGCTCTTTCTGATAAACACTGGGAGCACTTCACAGCAACTTTGAGTGACACAGCATTTACTGAGGACACGTCCTTTTAATTGTGTCATTAAAGTCCTATGAACAGCCTTTTTTTACTTGAATTTAAACTCTGTAATCCCTGCTGTTTAAAGCCCACCCTCTCCTCTGCTCTAAGTGATGTTTTTAGCAGTGATGGCTTTTCATGCTTAGCACTTCCCTTTGCCCATTGCTTTGATGGTTCTCTGGAATGTTTTAACTGGAAAACTGCAATATTTCCAGAGCTTTCAGTGTGATAATTGTTTATCTCGGGGGCCAAGTGTGGGCCAGCTGGGCAACTCCAGCAGCACAAGGAGAAATGAGTGCCAGTGGATGCTGCATTTCCTTCTCCTTTGTGGGAAAAGCTGCTCACTGCATCCTGCCTGCCAGGAATTTGAAAAGCTCTGCTTGTACAGTTGGCCCCTCTTGTTGGACTTGGAGCAGTGAGGTTTACTTCTTGTCCAGCTGTCAGAATATTTCACAGCTCATGCTTGTGATTTTTCACTTGCCTGGGCTTTCTTCTGTATAATCCTCAGTTCAGTGTCAGGACTGCAGTCCTTTTCTGGTTTCCTTTCTGGGAAATGTTTGATTCGTGTGAAAATGTTCAAAAAGTATTTTTCTACATGTTTTTGTTTCCTTGTTTGTTCCTTTTAAAGTCCCCTAGAATAATATAGTGCATTACTGATTCACACTCTGTATCAATGTAGTCATCACCTGGGGTGTTTTGTCTTTTTTATTTGGTTGGATTTTGTGGCTTTTTATCTGCTTGTTACATTTTTGGTTGGTTGGTTTGATATTTTGACAAGGAAAGCCATCATAAAACTTAGGAACTTCTGTGGTGGAATAAGTAGTCGAGCAAATTCTATATTCTAACAAAAGCTTTGGGTTTGAAAGATTAAGAATTGAATCAGAGAACAGAGATAAGATGAAAAATGTGTGGTTATCTCCATCCAGGAACATCCACCATGAGAATGGTGCAAGTTCAGCTGTGCCCATAACCAAGGTGATTCTTCCTGTCCTTCCAGAATTCTGCCCAGTGAGAGAGACAGACTTTATTCGATTTATAAAGCTGCTTTCACATGGGAAGACATCAATTTGATCTGCACTCGTGCATAACAGATGTCAGTGAAGCAGGGAGCATGACCCATGGTGTGCAGGGTCCCAGCTGAGCCACCCCTCAAAAAATCTGGGTTTTATTCAAGGAGGAAACAAAGTCTTAATTATTTCCACTCCTGCCCCTTTCCTCCACCACTTATGAACAATAAATAAGTGTGGAAGTTAAAGCTGCATTAGTACAGAGCATCAGTTGATAGAGCATTGCTGGGCACAGAAGCCCAAACCCGGTGCCATGGTCTTGTCCCTGGTTTTAGCAGGATGGCTGCTAATCAGGAGCTCTAATTAATGCCATGGAACATGTTAAATGTCATTCACAGCCCACCACACCATGGATTCTTGAAGTGCTTCATTATTACTCCAAGCCTGGTTTGCTTCCCTTTCTCTACAGCAAAGAATGGAGCAGGAAGAATTCTTGCTAAGGGCCTGCTTTGCTCACTGAACTTCCTTCAAAATCTTGAATTGCACTGACCTTTTTTTGGCTTCTTTTCTCCTCCTTGGTGCACTTTGCTTCCATTAGAATCGTCCTGTAGTTTTTGTGGGTGTGCTGTCATCCTTCATTCATGGGAACAAGCACTCGTTACAGCTGTCCTTTTAAATCAAGGTGCAAAAGAGCAGAGAAGAAAGGTGCAAAGGGACGAACAGGCAGGAGACAGCAGAGGAGGGAGAGGGAGGTTGGCAGAAATGGTGGAGAGAAGCAGAAGAGAGAGATCCTGGTAGCCCAGAGAAAAGCTGAGAGCACTGAGGGGCAGCTTGGCATGCTCTGACCCGGGCTCTGTGGGGCAGGGATGTGTGCTGCTTTTCCTCCTTAATTCCCTTGGGATTTAATCCACTAAGTGTGGTCACCTCCTGATTACAATTAAATATTCCCAGAGGTGAAGGGGTGTCCTCCTGTTCCCTCTCAGCTCCTTTGCTTCCCTTACCCTTGTCACTGTTCCTTTTTCATGATTGGTCTGTTTGCTCTCCACCACTTTGTTTTCAATTTCTTTGGTGTCTCTCTGTTGTTTTAATATTTTTTTTGCCTCCATTGCACTTCTCCTTTAGATAATGCCTTCCTTCCTCTGCTTATTTCTTTTTCCATACTCTATTGCCCTCTTTGATGACTTTTCTCCTTTGCTCCCATCCTTATTTGCTGTTCTTTGCTTCGGATTTTTGATCCATTGCCACACAGTTTGCCTGGTTTATTTGTTGCCCTTTTTCTTTCTTAATTTCCCTTCTTCCCTACATTTGGCAGTACGAAGACAGCTTATATCTTAATATGCTAATCGTGCCACTGAGATCAAGGTAAAATATTCAGAAAAATGAAATTATATGTGAGTTGAAGTTAAACGCAAAATTCTTCAACGTTTCTCCTCATTCTTTTCTCTGAGGATAAGACAGAGGATCAAAAACTTCTTGTATGCTAAAAGAGTTTTCCTGAAAAGCCAGTATCATCATTTGAATTTTATTAGCAAACTCAGCCTTTACAAAAGAAATGTTTAAAGTTTGTGCAGCATTTTCCTGCTCTGCCCCCTGAAGCAGAGCTGAAATCCTGACCTGTCTGAAACAGTGGCAGAAATCCCCATTAAACTCCTCAGGAGACAGAATTCCACCCTCAGTGCCTGTCATCTGTTTTACTTTCCCAGGTTTTAATACCCTGAAAAATTGAATTCGCTGAAGGAACAGCCCCTTCAGGCCGGGCTCCAGGGAATTCCAGCTGCACTTCAGCCCTCAGAGATGCAGAAGGATCACAGGATTTTGCCTTTTGGCAAATAAAAGAACAAGGGGAGCCCTGAAACCTCACAGTTCTTCCTGCAAAGTTTCTTAAGTTCATGGAGCTTATGAGTTCAGATGTGAGGGAAAGAGCAATGTGACAAGAACACTGAAATGCTTGAAGACAATAAAAAAAAAAAGCAATGCAAGATAGTTTTTGAGGCTTTTTTTTCCTTTTTTCCTTTTTTTTTTTTTTCCTTTTTTTTTCCTTTTTTCCTTTTTTTTTTCCTTTTTTCTGGTGCCTCTTTAAGCTTATCAGCATCAGGGTGGCTCAGGCTTCTCTCTTGTTATGTGAAAGGGGCACCATGCCCTGTTCCAATTTTCTTCCTTTGGTATATTTGTCCAAATAGCTGCATTCCCATTGCTCAGCTAAAGTCAAAGTGGTGCTCTGTGCCATGAAATCTCAGCTTATTCTTAATCCTGCACATTTTTAGCATTTTAGTTACCCCAATCTCCAAAAAGATTGGGCAAGTTGGGTACTGAGAATTTCAGAATTTCTTAGTCCTTTGATAATTTTATTTGCTGAAATCTTTTCTTTGGGTGACAAAAGCAGTGACCATAATTGGCTCTTAGGAAAACTGGGAGGAATGGGTTTGTTTCACACTTTTTTTTACTCAGGTGATGGCCTGCTCTGAGCACTTCTTTTGGGAGGAACTTGAGGTGGCAGACATCAGCATGTGGCTCCAGGGACCACAAAATTTTTCTTATGGCTACCCTGAATGCTGTAAAGTAGTTTGTGAATTCCAAATTTCTCTCTTAGCCTTCTTAACCTGTCTAATCTGTCCATCAAATCTTGTTGAATCTTTATTTTGTATTTAAGAAATGTCCAGAGATTTGTTTCTGAATGTTTTTGGTTTTGTTTGTTTTGATGTTGTTGGGTTTTGTTTGTTTGTTTGGGGGGGGGGTTGGTTGTTTTTTGGGGTTTTTTTGGTTTTTTGTTGGTTTTTTTTGTTTGTTTTTTGGGGTTTTTTTTGTTTTGTTTTTTTGTTTTGTTTTTGTTTTGGGGTTTTTTGTTTGTTTGGGGGTTTTTTTGTTTTTTTTTGTTTTTTTTTGTTTGTTTTTTGTTTTTTTTGTTTTTTTGTTTGTTTTTTGGGGGGTTTTTTTTTTGTTTTTTGTTTGTTTGTTTGTTTTTGTTTTTTCAAAAAAAATTACACACCAGTTTAAAGCAGAGCTAGCCTAACCCAGAGAAATGGGATGTGAGTTGGGAATTTTGGGAGTGCAGAAGTTGGCTGCTTATATAACAACACCACAAGGCTGCTGCAGGTTTCCTTATCCAGAATTCCCTCTGCTTTCTCTTTTCCAGTTTACTCCACCACTGATCTTTATCCAGAGTCACACAGGCTGCATGCTAAGAGCTGTGCAGAGAATTTGGGCACATAACTGTGCTTCCATTCCCATCTGCATCATTCCACCAATAACAGGTAAGATCCTTGTTCCTTGGATTTCAGGACCAAAGAGTTCAATCTTTGATTACAGTTTGTAGATATTTGTGACCCTTTTGAGTTTGTAAAGATCTGGGTGCACTGCCTGGTGCAATTCTTCATTAGAAGTGCCAGTCACATTTGAAGCAGAAAGAAATGTATGGATTCCAAAAAGGGAACCTGGCAGCTGCAGCTGCTTGGCCCCACTTCTCACACCTGGAAAGTTCTGCAAGGTTTTGGTGCTGGAGCCAGAGAGGCACTGGGGGGTTTGTTTGCAAGGGAAACTGCATGGAGGGGAAATAAAAAGCTGGTTTTTGGGGACAGAAATAGGAGCCCTGTGCCTGGTGTCCCTGTTTCAGACTCTGGGGGTGTCACTGCTCTCCTAAGGGTTCAAAGGGTTAATAGAAAGGGATTTTTGTTGCATTGTGCACAGTACCTGTGATAGTCTCGGTTTAAACTTTAAAGGACAGGTGCAAAGAGAGACAGGGAGCTGAATGCCTGCCTTACATCTTGGAGAAATTGTTCATTCGTGTGAAATGCTGACCTCTGCCATCCTGCCAGGGTGACTGGGCCCTGGGCTGAGAGGATGCTCCAGGGCTGCTTGCAAAAGTTAAAGCTGCCTGGGGACTGCTTTAAAAGGACAATGTCAAGGTTGGGCTACCCAAAATCTGACTTTTTTTTTTTTTTCCCTCTCCCTTACATCTATTTACAAAGTTCATGTCATTCGCTTGTATGCTTTTACAAATTTTTTAA
Source organism: Sturnus vulgaris (assembly GCF_001447265.1). The sequence continues at coordinate 5,088,816 of NW_014650487.1, forward strand.
TCTAAACCAAAATGCTTCAATGGCTATTGGAGGGCAGAGATTAAGAGGAGAAGCTGTGAGTGTTCAGTGTGGCAATGCAGATTTGTGAAGGAGGAAAAAAATCCTGGAACAAAACACAGGCATGGGGAATGTCTTTGGATTAGGTGATAATCAGCAAATGAGAATGCAGGCTGAAATGGGGAAGGGATCAATGAAAGTGAACAAAGAGAGTTTTTACAAATTGAAAATACCAATGCAGATCCAAACTTAAGTTCACAACAAGTCAATTCAAAACCTCTATTTATTTTTATTCTAATAGTTTTTATTCTGTTGGTATTTTTTATTGCACTGATCCTTTCTCAGTAACAGTAGATTATTGTACATAATTCCTGCCAGAACTGAAATACTCCCTTCCTTCTTTTCTTTGTTTGATGGCCTAATTAAAACCACAGTGTATCAGATTATTTTTTTCCTACGTGCTACAATATCTCAAGACCCTCATAACTCTCACACAAGTATTTCACCCTCTCAAATAATTTCTATTCTAACTGGGCAATAGATGAACCAACTACCTGTGCAAGTCATAAAAGAAAAAGGAACAAGAGGAAGGAGTAAAATCAAAGTTAAGGAAATATTTTTTCTCTCTATAACTGTGATGCTTCCCAGAAAATGCAGGAGAGGATAATCCCACACAAGCAAATCCCCCAAAAAGAACCCAAAAGTGCTGGGGGAACCCAAAACTGCTGGGGGATTGCAGATGGTTTCAGGAATCTCTGGCACTGAGATGAAATGCTCTGCAGTCTGCTCGGTGATCACGAGAGGGCAGCTGTGTCTGACACACACGTTCATTTTTTTCCCCAAGATTTCAGGAGTTTATTCCTGCTTCAAAAAAGTTTTCCTGTGAGCTGCGGGGTTCACTTCTGATTTGTTTCTGAGAAACCCTGGAGTGTCCAAATCTCTTTGCTGGCTCCAGACTGTCCTCCTTGCCTTGCTTTATGGTGTGCTGGCTTTTGTAAATCCTGCAGGAATAAGGGATGGCCTTGGCTCTGCCCTGTGCCACAGGAACAGGAGAGCCCACGAGAGAATCGGCTCCTCCACCCTCCCCAAACAGCACAAACCATCCCGTGTCTTAGGAAATCTTTCTAAAATATTCACTTCTACGAATCCTTTGAGTGATTATATCAAATTCTAGTACTTGCTAACAAAGATAATGATAGGGGGGAAAAAAAATATTTAAAAAATCCACATCACCTTTTGGCAAAACAAACTTCTCCAATGCCAATTTCTAAATTCTCTCCTTCTTTGTAACTGAGCTCCCTAAAGCAGAGCACCAACCCAGGCAGCAGTAAAGAGTAAAGAAGCTGTCAGGGTTAACAGACACAGCCTCCTGCCAACAAAAATCTTTCGTGTTCATCTCTATTACATCCCGCTGTAGCTAATTGTATACTTATGGTAATGGTGCCCTCCAGAGGAATTTTGAAGGAATTCTAATACTCGGAGCTAATACAAAAGATGTTCTAAAACATGAGTGCAACAGGAAAATGGAATTTTATTAAAATGATAAAATACTTGAACCTCAAGGGGGGGAAAAAAAAAATCTCAGTATCAAAGCTCCTTCTATTTTGCATGCACATTTACATCTAAGAAAAGCTTTTCGTGGTTACAATAGGCTTCTTCATAGTTGAAGTTTGCAGAACTCCATTTGGATCAGGGATGTAAAAGTAGATCAAAAAGTGAAGAATGAGAGAGCTATTGCAGCTGTGAATTCTGAGTGTGCTACTGTGAGTGGGCTCCAGCACTGTCTGGATTTTCTGGATTTTCCCTGACCTTGCCATGGTTCATTGAGGCAGTCACAAGGAAGTGCAGATGTTCAAGGAGCCCTTTGGATGAGAGGTTTGGTTGAGGATCAAGATAAATCATGCTCAGAGTCTCAAATTTCAGTGACCTGCTGTGACATTATAGCTCAGAGGAAGGGCATGCTGCTGTGGAACAACAGATATCTTATTTTAGATCATGTCCTGGAGGTCTGACACAGCCTTCTGAGGTGACTCCTCAATGTCCTCGGGTTTCTTCTTTTTTTTTTTTTTTTTTCCTTTTTTTCTTCGTGTTTTTTGGGGTTTTTTTTTTTTTCCTTTGGGGTTTTTTGGGTTTTTTTGTTTGTTTGTTTTAGGGTTTTGGGGTTTTTTTTTGTTTTTTTTTGTTTGTTTGTTTGGGTTTTTTTGTTTTTTTGGTTTTTTTTTGTTTTTTTGTTTTTTGGTTTTTTGGTTTTTGGTTTTTGGTTTTTTTTTGTATGTGTGGGGGGTTGTTGTTGTTGTTTGGGGTTTTTTGGTTTGGGTTTTTTTGTTTTTTTTCCTTGGATTTTGTTTTTTTCTTCAGCTCCCAAGCTATGGGGTCATACAGCTCATTTCATATTCTGAAATTTCCATCCCCTCCTCCCCAAAACCACCCGAGCAGCCCATTTAATGACACCTGCAATGGCAGTGAGTTTTGTTTTGCTGTTTGGCACAGCCCACGTTTGACCAGGTGCAGGGCTGGAAGGAGCAGTGCAATATTCCTGTTCTTGGGGTCAGAGGGGGTCTGGTGAGCTCAGCATTTCCTTGGGACATTTTTGAGCTGCTTGTGATGCAGTTCTTCACTGCAGGGTCACCACCCCCAGCCTAAAGCTCCCTCTAAACTGAGCTTTTTTCTTTTGCATGACCAACAAAGGAGGTGAAACGAGCTGAGCACAGGCTGGTAGGGCAGGGGTGCTGAGACATCACCTCTGAATGCAGGGAATGCCCCCAGAGCTTCCTGACCTGCCCAGTAACTGTGGTGGGGACTGTGGCTCTTCCTGCCCATCTTCATGGACTCGGTGCAGCAGATTTTGGCATCTTATAGGCCATGGTGGTGCCTTTTAATAAATAACAAATCCCTAATTTATTCTTTTAACACTGCCTGGCCTCTGTTCTCTTTAGGCACCACTGGATGTTACTGTTTATTTTTTTTACAGTAATTCCCCCCACCCAAAAGCACCAGGAATTACTGACTGTGCACACTGTGGAGTCTTGGAATGAGGGTTTTTCAAGGGCTCTTGACTGGGTGCAGATGAGTAGAAGTTCTCTTGCTTTTGTCTCTTCTTTTCCTAAGCCAGTGCTTGCCAGATGATCTGCCTGTGAGCTGGCAGCCCCCATCCAGCTGTAGAGCCCATCATGCACTGATATCAACTCCCCCTCCTCTCTCTTCCCCCGGGTACCTGCCCTTCCTTTCCTCGTCCTGTCCTCCCCAGGTGTGCAGGTGCAGCAGCTCACCTGTGACACGAAGCCCTGTGATCCCTGTCCTACATCCATTGCTGAGAGGAGCTCAGGGCAGGGCACAGACCCAGGGGATTTGTGTGCTGCAGTGGGCTGAGTGAATTTGGTGTGCTTGTCCATCACTGCACAAGTGCCACGGTGTGAGGGGGAGTGTGCTGGCCTTTGCAGCCCTCGTTGGTGCTTTGTCATCAGTCTCTGTTTGCCCTCAGAGCCAGGATTAATGGAAAGGTGATCGAGATAATTCTCGTGTTTGGGCTTGGATGTTGATTGTATTTTATCAGAAATTACAGAAAGTGTGACAGCACCTCCAGCTCCTGGCTAGAAGTGGGAAAATGGTCACAGCTGAGGCTGCTTCAAGGCCTTTTAAAGCTAAACACACCAATAAAAGTTTAATACCTACATTATTTATCCTTTTGACCCAATAATAGATTCCCACCACCTTTAGAGTGACACTGACTGACCAACCAAAGGTCACTGCCTGAGTTCTGTGAGGAAGAAGAAGATGAACAAAGGAAAAGACACCACCCAAAATTCTCCATCCTGTCCCCTAACTACTACTATACATAAAAACCTCAAATTTAAAAATCCATCACCCAGTGCAAACACACACATCTGACCCACTGCACATTGGTGATTTCTAACTCACCATTCATATTTACTAACTTATCATTCATATTTACTAACTCATTATTCATATTTCCTAACTCATTATTCATATTTCCAAGCCTTCTCCAAGGTTCCAGCTCCAGAGCAGTGTTTTCCAGGGGGGGTCTGTGCCTGGGAGCACAGAAAGCTCCAAAATTCCAAATTTCTGGGATCCAACAACGGTGTGAGTGTCCTGCCCAGCCCCACCTCAGCTGTTAAATTCCAGACAGACAATGAACAGGGTCCTCCTTGCTGCCCTCCTGCTTCATGCATCCCAAACCATCATTATTAAAGCAGCACAGGGCCTGACCCAGCAGAGAGCAGCTGCTATTTAAGAATCCTCTGTGTGTGTGTGAGTGTGTCCCATTGGTGGGGAAGGAATTTTGGGGTGGCAGGTGAAGCTGCATTCCCAGCTCTGCAAGGATCCCTTTGGCAGCCACTCCTTCATGGGCCCATCCAATTGTGGTGGAGAGCTGCTGTGAGCTTCATTCCCACCCAGCAGTTTGTAGAAATGTGTTTTCTTGCAGGGAAGCCATCCCTTTGCATTATTTATGTGAAAAGTTAAGTAAATTATTGTTGGCTTTCATGCTGCAGGTAAAGTTGTAATGAAAACAGTAATGAATGCTTTGCTGACATGCACAGGCAGCCTGAGCATGCAGCCAAATTAGCTATCTAAGCAGATGCTTTATATCCTGAATTTCATATAAGGAATGCTGTTCAGTTGGTTTAAAAATTATATATACACCCACAAACTTTTTTTTTTTTTTTAATATAAAAGCCATATGGTTGATTTTTTTGTTTGGCTGTATTTTTTTTAAAAAAAAACAACAGTTTCAATTGTACTGTGAGCAACTATGGCAGTAAAATTCAAGTTGGGAGAAAGAAATAAGAAGCTGACCATGTGCAAGAAGGTCAGGGAAAATTCAGAAATATTGTATTATTTAAGCTGCTGTAACACTGCAATATGGGCAATATTGCAAATAGAGATGCTCTTATGGTTAAAGAGTTCTAAATTGGTTTTCTTTGGTAAAGTAGAGCTCAGGTCTGCCAGAGTGAGTGGCTGAGCTCTGCCCTTGGGGGCTCTTTGCCCTCCTCCTGCCCTGGCAGCCTTGCAGAATTGCCCAGCATCAGCAGCTGCAATGGAAAGGGGGTTTGGGCACAGGGCTGAGATGGTTCCCCACTGAATTTCCCATAGGGAAAGGCTGCAGTGGAGGCTGGGGAGTTTATCACCAGTGTGCCACTATCACTAGAGTGGTTTTTATGTTTGTGCAGCCTGTGGTGTGAGCAGTTTCTAAAGATCAACAAACCCCACTGAACAACCTGCCATGAGTTTCCCAACTGAGCAGGCACAGCAGGCTGGGAAGGTGGAAAGAACAGCACAGGAAAACAGTGGAAGGAACAGAGAAGGTAAGAGAAATGGAAGAAAATAAAGTGAAATTTGTGAAGCCTTATGAGTAAGACCTTTGGCTCTCAGCACTCTTCAGGGTTTTTTGACCTTCAGCTGAAACTTGTGGGTTGACTTCTTTTCTGAATCTTTTAATTTCTCTTCTTTTATAATATAATACAAATAAAATAATAAGCATTTGTATGTATATACCTATTTTAGGCTTTGGAAGAGAGATCTGTGTATGTAAGTGTACACACATATATTTGTATGCATATATAAATGTTTTTAGATGTGTACACACATATATACTTGTATGCATATGTATATTTTTTTTTAGATACACATATATAGCCTTCATACATACATACATACAAGAAATTGCCTCCTTCTCTTATTTTAACTCCAGATTTTAATATACATGAAGCCCGTTCTCCATTTCACCTAATTTTTTTCAGCAATTTGATTTTTTTTTTTTTATTTTTTTTTTTTTTTTTTTTTTTAAAGCAGGAGTAATTGTTTGTGCCGGGAACAACGCTGTTGAAGGGCGCTGTTCCTTTCAGAGGATCAAAGTACAAAAGATGTTCAAATAAAAGGGGAGATTAAGTTCTGTGGGCTACATTTGGTCCCAGCTAGCTTTGCAGGCAGTGTGTGCAGGCTGTGCAGGTTGATCTTTCACAACAGCGTGTTTCAAACCTCAGGAGGGTGTTGGTGACTTAGTCACTTTGTATATTCGATGTAGGTGTCAGCAGAGCCTGTGAAAATGTTTTCTGTGTTAAACAATTATTTTTTTTTTCAATTTGTTTTTCTCAAGAAAGTGGAACTTTGCTTCCCTCCCCCTCTTTCCTCTCCGTCCTTTCCCTTACTTGTTCTGAGTAAACAGAGGGTGAGGAGTTTCCAGAATTTAAAAGTCCTCCTTGCCCTTTACAACAAACGTCTCCTTTACTGATGAATCACTCTAATGACTCAACCTCTGTATTGTGTCTGTTGCAACTTTTATTTTCTTTGCCCAGCAGCATCTACTGTGCTGGTTTTTACTAAGCAAGGTGGGAGGGCACAACCCCGGCCTGATGGAACTTGTGAGAAAGAAACAAGGCCTGAGATACAAAACAACCCTTTCCTTTCCTTTCCTTTCCTTTCCTTTCCTTTCCTTTCCTTTCCTTTCCTTTCCTTTCCTTTCCTTTCCTTTCCTTTCCTTTCCTTTCC
>NW_014650487.1:5098811-5109490 GCF_001447265.1 Sturnus vulgaris
AAAAAAATAGAAACAACTCGGGTGCTTTTTTTGAAAAATCATATAAATGTTGCCTCCTTAGTGATTTTTTGAAAACTGTTTTATCCCTGCACTTGACAAGGCTCAGAAGGTGAAAGAGAGGCTGGCACAGAACCAGAGCTGCCCTGAACTTTGCACACAAGCCCTTAGGATGCTCCTGAGCACAGGGTACAGGAAAACACAGTGGTGAACGAGCCAGGTTTTACATTTGACATTTCTGTGCCATCGTAAACAGAATTTGTTTGAAATGCAAGGGAAATTATTTTAGAAACAGATGGAAGGGTGTGAGAGGTACAGGGTTTTTTATGCCTTGCAGTCTTCCAGACAGCCAAGGTTTTTTTTAGGAAGATGGGACTGGAGGCAGATTTCATTATTTGATCTTCTATTTCTTCCTGAAACATCCCAGTTTTCAAGATGAGTTAAAAAAAGAGTGAAATATCTTGTAATTCTTGATTTAATGGCTGTATCATTTTCTTTCTCGTTTTCTTTCTTTTATTTACCTGCTGTAGAAATGAAAAACAGAGAAAGTGGTAAATTAGGACAATTTTGTACAAGAATCTTTTGTTGTTATGCTTTTTTTTTTATTTTAGTGGTGTCATTTTTATCTAAAAACGCAGTGAACTTGAGGATTCATTCTGAGAGAAAGCTGCAAAACTGTAATTGCATTTTAGATCACCATTCAAAGTGGTATGCATCACTTTGGTTCTTTGGCCCAGTGTTATTTCATAAATGTGAGGGGTTTTTTTCAGCAGTGTTAAAGCAAACCAAAGCATGCTACACATGGAATTACTAAGTGCAGTGTTTGAAACAGTAGTTCAGCCTCTGAATTTCAGGTTTTATTTCAGCCTGGTTAGGTTTTCATTTCATTTCTCATTCCACACTGTGGGTGACAGAAGGTTATGTCACTTAGAGTTTGACTTAAAATGAAACAAAAATAAATAAAATTGGGATGAATCTCTTCTGTTGTAACAGAGATTTTCATTGCAAGGTCCTATTATCTAAACTAATACAGAATTTGGGGGCTTAATGGAAAATCTATTTGTGGAGCTAAGCTTTAGCAATTTCTGAGCACATTTTTATCTCAACAGTTTTTTTTTCTTTTTTTCTTCTAGGGAATCCATTTTTTTTTTACTGAATTATTAAATCAGATGTCTCTATTTCTTTTAGGTGATCAAGTATTCCAGCACAACTGTGTGCAGTGTGTGCTGTTGCTGTTCTGTGTCATTTGGGGCATTTAGGTTACATCTCTATCAGTAAATACAGAAACAGGCCAAGGCCTTTAGGGAAAATGGCTCAGAATAGACTTTGGTTGTAGAACTAAAAAAAAAAAAAAAAAAAAAAAAAAAAACATTTCTATCCTCATGGCTGCTGACAGCAGTTTCCAGTGCATGCTGCCCATCTGAGCCATTGGAGTATTTGGCACGTGCCAAAATCAGGTCAGGAATTTTGCTGGTAGTAACATTAATGATGGAGCTGCAGAAGCTCATGCCCTTGCCTGTTAATTTACTAAAAAAATCTCCAGTCTCAGGCTTTGAGGATAAATTTCTTTTGCAAAACAAGAAACAAGAAAAAAAAAGGCTGAAATATATTTTTTTTTTCTCCTCCCCTTTATATATGCCATATCCTAGCTTTTGGGGAATATTAATTGGAGGCCCATGTCTTCTATATTCTTTGATTTAACTTTCTTCAGCTGATTACACTAAGATAAAAAGTGGTGGAATATGAAGGAATTGGAGGCAGAAAAAGAGGAAAATGTGAATGAGACTGACAACCATTAATATAAAGTTTTCTTTCCTGCATTGTGTGCTATGCAAGTGTAGAAATGATGGGAAAAAACAGAGAGATTTTCTTTAATATTTGTCAAAAATCAGTATTTAATATTTAGATCAGCTCTTTCAGGCATCCTGTTGCTATTATTTAGTAGTCAAGGATAATAACAATAGTAGTAATTTGTTGTTATTATTCTAACTACATTAATTATAATTTGTCTGGAAATAAGGATCAGACAAAAGAGTAATCAAGCTCCACATTAAGATAATATTTCCACTCTCTGGAGAAAGCTCTAAAACAAAAAAAAAGACCAGATGAGTGTAGTGCTTTCATTATATTAGCTATTTTGGGGTTTAACTTCCATTCTGTGCTTCATTTCAGTGCTTTGTGGCTCCAGCTCTGAACGTTGCTCTCTTGACCTTGGAATTATTGGGAGATTTTCCTGAGGACAGAAAGGAGTGGAGTGAAGGATCAGCCATGGCACATTTTGGGAGGATGCCCTTCTCACACAGTGAATTTTGGGAGGGGCAGCCTGGGCCCCAAGCAGCTCATCGTGGTTCTGATGGAAGGATCCCCCTGGGATTTGATCCAATAATTGATGAAGTCAACAACGAATTCATTTTTTACGGTTCATCCCACCCACATCCTCACGAAGAAATGTTTTTCCCATCAGATTTTTCCACGAGGAATGTGCCTGGCCATCACCTCCACGGTCACCCTGTGGTGTCCCATGGAGAGCTTTTCCCTGGCAATCCAGGCACAGTTCTGGGCTCCAGATCTCCTCCAGTGCCTGCCTGCGTGCTGGATTCCCAGCAGGGACAGCTCCACGGCAGGCAGAGTGCAAATTCAGCTCCCAGTGTGGAAAGGAGCAGCACAAATCTGGAGTTTCAGATAGGCTTTGACAGTCTGGGTGCTCCAAATCCTGTTTTCTTAGACAATGATCCATTTGGACAAAAAGTGAGAGAAGAAAGTGGGAATGGGGAAGTTTTTTTAACCAACAATTCCAGAAGATGCAGCATAGGTCCTACCCATCCCCAGGGCTCTGGACATAACACAGAGGTATTTAAACCTTCTTATATTAACAGTGTTTAAAGGTTTTTGTTCTGGTTTGTGTCCTTGTACTTTGTGTATTCACTCACACTGTTGCAACATGGATTAGAAGCACTTAATTTAAAGACCTTATGAAAAATTAAACATTTATGCCTCAGGGGAAGCAAAAGAATTTTATACCAGAAGAGAATCCGGATTATGGTCCAGAATGCTCCAGTAGGCTCATTTTATGGCTCACTGAAGCATAAAACTACCAGAGAAGGATAAGTACAGAAATGTAGAGTAAGTTGTGTTTGAAAGATAAGATAACAAATCTTTATTGTCTGATATGAAAGCTGAGACTCGAAATAACAATACATTCTGTTGAATCTGGTGGGAGTTTTTTGGGTTTTGTTTGTTTGTTTGTTTTTTGGGTTTTGGGGGGATTTTTTGGGGGTTTTTTGTTGAGACAGATTACTGTCTCTGTGTCTAGTCTGGCTGACACATCCTGATCCTGAGAGATGAAGCATAGCCTGTCCTACCTTCCCCATGTTCTGCATGCACTTCTGTGTGCATACATAATTATTTTCTAAAAATAGACCCATCTACTCTTAACTGTGAAGCTGGATCCTCTGACACACACTCTGGCTTTTAGCTGTCTGACTGAGGCAAACCCTTTCTCTTTTTTCCCTCCTCCATCAGGTGTTCATAGCTCTATTTTGCCATTTTTAATAACCATGTCTTATGGGGCTCCCATGACTCTCTCTCTGTGATGTTATATCTGTCCTCATTTTCTTTCTTTCCAAATCCTGATACGGAGAAGGGAAAAGAAAATGATAAATCCTGCCTTTCCTCCAGTCCTTGTTAGCATTCTGAATCACTGTAGGAATCCTGAAATAGCCTACAGGATCCCTCTGCACCATGAATATTAAAAGACAGTTTAGGTTCACCTCCTGCCTTTAACTCCCAGTGATCACAGTATCACACAGCAAAGGGGAAGAGACACTTGATTGACTTGTTTCTGTGTCTCTGAATAAGAAGAACTATAAAAGTAAACATATGCAGGCCCAGACAGATGGGAAGGCAGCGGGGGGGGAAATGTATCTGAGGACAAGAACTCTTAAAACCAATCCTGTGCGCTGCATTTTGGAATTTCGGTGCCGAATACAAAAGAGGAGGGGAAGAATAGGTGGGGAGACAAAAGGCTGTTGTTGCTTTTTACTCGTGATAGGAAAACTAAAGCATGCTGACATGATGATAAAAAGAACAAGCCTTCTCAGGAGAAAAGCAGAAAATAGTGGGATACAAATGAGCAGGAGGAGATTGAAATCCTAGGATGGGTAGAGAGAAGAGGTGCTGGAGGAAGCAAGCATTTCAAACCAGGCACAAATGCTTCTGTGAGGGAGGAGGAGAGAATTATAGGGGAGGGAAGAGAAGAGCTGAGTGAGTCAAGGGCAACTACAATCGAATGTGTGGGAGGATTTGATTAAGTCAGGGAAGTATTTGAGCTGTTTAGCTTGAAGAGGAAGAAATGGGAGAGAGGAGTGAATTGATTTGTAGCATAAAATTCACTGTGGTCACAGGAATTCCTTCAGGGAGAAAAAGCCATGTCAGGACAGAAAGAGAGCCAAGGGAAGGGGCTGGCAGCTGAACCCTGAGATGATAAGGGAAAATAAGAGTGAAAGAAACTCTTAGAGAGAGGGAAGAGCAGAAAAAAAAACAAACAAAAAAAACCTATAAAGCAGTTACTGCTGCTGGGCTGGGATTTTTGGAGAAGACAAGGGCTGGGGTGACAGACCTGATGCTGAGTGGGACAATCAGAAGGGCTGGAAAAGTGGAACACCACAGCAAAAGAATGAGAACAGGCTGGGTTTGACAGGTCCAGAACAAGTAAATAATGCAGCCAGGTAGCAGGAGATGGGAACCAAGACTTGAGAGTGACATACAAAGGGTGCTGAGACACAGAGATTGGAACTGGAATGGGCCATAGGTGGGCAAGGGGAAATAAATATTCACACTGCTGAAATCATAATGGCATTCTGATCCATTCTTGGCTGCAGTTGTATGGCCTTAGGCTTTATTTAATGTCTGCTAATCAAAATATGTCCAATGTAATAAAGGAAACATTATTTTTTTCTGGCCTTTTCATTACAGGTCAGATGTTCAAAAATGGTAAAGGTAACTATCTTCACAGCATCCTACTGAAAGGAGATGTTCTTTTTTTCCATATTAGAAAGAAAACTGAAATAAAACCTAAAAAGTATCTAATATATTTAGCTACTCCATCTGTGATATTTAGGATGTAATTTTAGATTCCAATGTTTTCAGAGTAACTAACAAGACTCATATCTTCACCCAAGTCCCATCAGCACACCAAACATCCTGATTGTGTTTTGGGTGCTCCAGAAATGAGAAATACACTATTCTACATATTCTTCATATTGTTCATATTTGGAAGGATGGTTTAGGTGACTTGATTAACATAATGTGAGAAGTCTTTGGATGAAAAAAGATTGCAGACATCAAGGGATGCATTCAGTTGCTTCATTCCTGTTGTCATTATTTCTCTCCATAGGCACTTCTGTCTCATTCACTGCTTTCCTTTAACATCTTTGCAGTGCAGGGAAACTCAATTCCTATTGGAAAATAATGTGCAATAATGTGATCATGTAATTAACATTTTGCCTTGATATGCAAGAAGAAGAAGAAGAAGAAGAAAGTAAAGTTTCTGGAAACTGTGTGAAAAGAAGACATGAACAAACTAAACCTCTCACCCCTGTGATTCATTGATGGAGCTGGAGCTCTTTCTCTCCTTTATGCACCTCTGCCACCAGAATGGATCAGAGTGACTTAGCAATGGTGTTTTCCAGATGTGTAGGCTATTACTGGGCTGCACAGGATTCCTGTTTGCCATTAGGAATCACTCAGAGGTGCTGCCAGCAAAGATGAAAAAATAGCAGAGGGTTCCTGTGTCACTCCTGTGTCCTGCAGGAGAGGATCCAGGTTGCAGCTTTGGGCTCTCAGGCTCCTCTTTTCCATAATTTAGTAATTATATAATCATATTTTTCATGCCACGAGGATGTGGGGATTCATTCCCAGGTCTTTGTGGCAAATCATGCATTCCAATTCTTGTCCTTCTTCCTGCTCAATTCCTCTCTGTTTCTCCTTTCTTAGTTTGCACTTGTGATTTTGCTCTTTTAATACCTTCAGTCCCATTTAAGATCATGGCCCAGCCTCACCTTTTCTTATCCTAATTTTCTTAGTTTTCACTTATTTCTCTTTTTCCATGTACAGTTTCCAGGGTACTGTACCTGCTCTTCAAGGACAGAGCTGCAGGTGAAAAAGGAGCCTTTGCTTGGTTTTGTAGTTTTTTTTTTGTTTGTTTTTTGTTTTTTTTTTAATGAATAGGTAATTGTAGGAGGTTGTTATTGTTACCAAATCACTCATAATTTCTAAATAGTGAACATTCCCCCAGAAGTTTTTATTACTGTCTGAGGAAACAAATTGTAAGGTAGGTGCCTAAACAAAATAGAAAGGATGAACCAGTGGAGGTGTTGTATTTTCACTGGATTTTGAACTTCTTCAGCAGTTCTTAGAACCAGGGAATGATGGACTAATAGTTTCAATTGCTAAATTTCATTTTACTCTCCTATTATTTACACCCTCAGAATTATCCATTGTTTTTTTCCCACCAGGCAATTTCAATTTTCCCCTCTATTGATGATTCCCCCTTAGTAGCTTTAAATTTCATATGCACTCTGCTAATGCTTTATGTGGAATTGTGGATAATGTAAATACCACATACCATCAGTTTTGGGTCTCATTGTATTGACATAAGGTTTCTGACTTTTGAGCTTTCAGTTCTGCCATAGTGATTTCCCCACCAGCCAGCTCCCAGCAGATCTCTCCTCTTTTATAATCATCCTGCCTTTTAAACTTTAAATAAAATTTCCCACCCTGCATCTTTTAATGCACTTTCTTGGCCAGCCAAAAAGAACCCTAAGTTCTGTTTATTAGCTATTTTTAAATACATTTCCACGCTTTTATATAAATTATTATTCAAATTCTAAAATAAACCTTTTGCTACGTCTCAGTCTCTTTTTCTGTGACATTTCCCTTCTCTTTCTGGAGGGGTTTAAAAGCTCTTCCACAGTTAAGCCTTGTAATGTCTCCACCTACAAGAGCAGACAGGGCTTGCAGATGTAATAGCATTAAATTCTTTCCTGGAGGGGATGTTGTGGCTGAAGAGAGCTCCAGACAAACAGGCAGAGGGATTTTTGACCCCCCAGCAGTGGCTCAGACCTCTGCTCTCCGAATTCACAAAAATATGTGTGGATTTTTCGTGTTCTGTAGAGTCCCCTGGTGCCCTCCTCTCTGTCCCAGGGCAGCTTTGTGGAGCTTGAGGGGATGCTGAGCTTCCTGCCAGGGCAGAAAGGGAGAAAATAAGGATTGAAACACACTGGGGCATGAGATTCAGTTTATCCTTCTCCCTTTTGTAAACTAAATATCTGCATTTGGAGTGATAACTTGTGTGCCTTGATAGCAGGTGAAGTGGGAAAGCTTTGTCTGAAATTCCTCATGTTCTGCATGGAGAGGAAAAGCAGCTCCTACCCAGGGCTGCTGCTTTGTGATTTCTGAAAGCATTTAGAGTGCAGCCAGAACGGGTCATTTGTGTCCCTTTGGAGCAGCCAGAACGGGTCATTTGTGTCCCTTTGGAGCAGCCAGAACGGGTCATTTGTGTCCCTTTGGAGCAGCCAGAACGGGTCATTTGTGTCACTTTGGAGCAGCCAGAACGGGTCATTTGTGTCCCTTTGGAACTCCATCACGTCAGGGCAGGAGCCATAGGCTCTCATGGAACTCAATTCAAGTTTAGTCTCATGGTCTTTCTGATATGTAAATAACTCAGCTCTGTTTATTCCGGGGTCTTTTTGGTGTTTTTAGGCTGCAGGTTGGTCAATCCAGCTGGTTGAAGCAGATCGAGGAAGTAATGAAAACATTGCTGGTTTTTGCAAGGCAGTGGAGAAGTAAGTGATGAAAAAGCTTTTTTTTTTTTTTTTTTTTTTTTTTTTTTGCCAACTATCACATTTCACTCACATGAATTGGACTGGTTGTCCCTGTGTGTTGGGGCTGGCTGGGATGGAGTTAATTGCTGTGCTGTGCTCATTATTGTGACATTTGTCTGCAGCCCTTCTTCCTGGAAAGGGGCTGGACATTGCCTGCTGATCAGAAATCGAGAATATTTTATCTTCCCTTAACTAATGGGTGGCTTTTGCTTTTGTTGAACTGCCTTTACCTTGACCCAGTAGGGTTTTTCTCCCATTTTTTCTGCCCCTGTACTGAAGAGGAAGGGAGTGGAAGAGCAGCTTGGTGGGCACCTGGGGCCAGCCAGCCCCATCAGCATCCCATAGCTAACTCCACTTCTAATTGTGATTTAAATATTAAAAACCGCTAAGGAACATTAATTCAAAAAACTATTTTCTCTACTGTCTGCTTTATTAGTGATAAGTACATTTAACTCTTCACTGTTGATGGCTTATAGTGTGTGACACTTGCCATCCTTTTTCTGTCATTGTCCTGGACAATATTTAGTGCCTGTGCAACTCTGATCAGGAAAATAAGAGCTGGAGGAACTGATTGGGGACAGAATTGCTGCACACTGTCATGATGAAAAGTGAGACTTAGCAAGTGACAAAACCTGCTTTAATGACACTTTACATTCACACTTAATAGCCTGACTTAATGGGATAGAACATTCTTTACTTTCTTAATCTTCTGCAGAAAAATTAATTGTGTTGAGATCCAAGCACACAAAAATTTACAAGTATTTAGACCATCTGTGCAGATTGATTTTTCTTTTGTAGATATTCACTGATCACACTTTAAGTTGTCAGCACAAATGCAAGCTTTTCCTTTCTGGAAAGTAGCTGGAAAATGGAATCCTGATTTTGTCATTAGACTTTAATGAATTGATTTTATTCAAGGTCAGCCAAGGCTTCTTCTCTTAAAAGAAAAAAAACCCAAAACAACCCAACCAAAAAAAACCCAGTTTGATGTTGCACTGAAATTAAGGGAGAGTATATGATATATTGAAATGGGGTGAGCAGCTTCCAAACATGCTCAGTGCAATGGCTCAGTTTCCTTTTCCATCAGCCTGAACCCCAACCCAATTCTACCATGAGATAGATGCATGAAGACACATTCCACATGGCTGCTTTCCTCCCAGCTATTCAGATTTTTTTAATGTCTAAATATTCTAATTATAGGGAAAGCTTCATATTGATTTTTGAATAGATGAGTTTATTTACAAGGCTAAAAAGAAAAAATATGAATAAGTCATTCTTGTCTTGCAGAAACTTGCTTTTTGTGTGTGTATGTCATGAACTAATATTCTTAGGAAGAAAATAAGAACAGCTTTTGCTTTGCTTCTATTAAATAAGCAGAGAAACATTTTTAGGACTGCCACCAAAAGACCAAAAAAATGTCATAAATTTTCAAATAACTTACATATTCAGTCTTTCCAAATGAGCATCCTCCCAGTCCCCAGTGACTCAGTTGCTGGCAGTTTCAGGTGTCACAGGCAGGCTGTGTCATTCAGATTCTCTCATGCATTCCTGCAGCTCCAGCTCGTAGCTCAAACAGAAACCCACTGTGTTTTTCTCCAGGTAATTCTTGCACAGTCTCTAATTGAAGAATTTGGTTTTACACCAGTGTAAATCAGTCTCCAAAACACTTTCTCAGGTTGTGCTGTGACCATGAGCAGAGCTGTAGTGAGCAGCCACCCCTGGGTGGTTTCAGAGCACATCCTACAGAGAATTTCAGGCCAGCAGGGGCCAGGCTGGCAGACTCAGGGCTCAGTGCTGCAAAATGCAGAGTTCCTCCACTTCGTGTGTGCCACGATGTGCCTTGCACTGCACAGAAACTCATCATGCCACGAGATGCTGTGAAATAGCAAATCCCCATAAATGTCAGTGCTTTCTGTACACACTGAGTTGTTGCAGCACCAAAAGCGAGTAGCACAAGGTTTTATTTGTGTAATGTTTGTACAGTAATTCAGTTATGCTTTGGAAGACCCAAACTCTCCAAGTTTTGCAGTTTTGCCCTCCTGCTCAGGCCAGAAGCTCTTTAATCACATGAGAAGAGTAGATGACCGTAAATAAGCAACACTCTGAGGAACTGAATGTTTTTTTTAATCTGAAAAGCAAATCTGTGTCCCCACATTTTGCTAAAACACAAGCAGTGCAGGGGTAGGGAAGGAGAAGGGGTTTGTTTAGTTTTGGAATGACTGCCAGTGAGCTGAGGAGGATTCATGGGCTGGTGATTGGAGGCTGCATAAAGGGCAGTGAAGTTTCATCTCATTCAGTCCTTGCCTTTCTTGCAGAAACAGGTGAAAAGCTGTGCCCTGTGCACAAAGCAAATAGGCTGACACCAAGCAGCCAGGGCAGCCAAGCAGCCTGTGCAGTGTAAGGGCTCCTGGGCAGGAGCATAAACCCACCTGGTGCTGCAGCTACTCCTGTCAAGCCTCGTTTCCTCTCACCCCACTGAAACATCGAGCCCCTGGCTTTGCATGATAAGAAATGAGCTGCTTTGTTGGGTTATTAATTTTGGAAGCCTAGGCTCTCTATTTTTTAATTTTTTTTTTTTATTTTTTTTCCTTCTCATGTTGTACAAATGCAGGGCACAAAGGTGCAGCTCACGTGGCTTTTTAAGTGACTTGGGCAGCAGCTCTGAGGCTGGAGGTAACAGAGTCATGAAAACTTGGATGTGAGAGACCTGGGGTTCAAAATACACTCAGCAGAGACATTACAAAGCACTCCCAGCTCAGAAGCTACAAAATACTTCATGTGATGAAAAAGAAAATGCAG
>NW_014650487.1:5112140-5134787 GCF_001447265.1 Sturnus vulgaris
TTTTGCTCATCTCTTCATTCCACCTGCCCAATAAATTGTTCACTTCTTTTAAATGGACATAGGTTCCACGTCAGGTAGAATATTTGAAGCAAAATAAAAAAAAAAAAAAAAAAAGTAAATAAAAGCAAGTGTGGCTTGATCTAATTCCTCTTGATGGAGCTAGTCTGCAGCAGTTGTTAGGAGTTACAGGAAAAAAAAAAACAAACTTTATTTTCTTTGCTCGAGTAGTAGCCTGCAATTCTCGAGCAAGCTGCTATTAATTTTCCTTACTATCTTTATTTACAGCTGGCTGTATCACTCACGACTTAATTGTGGAGATCCTCCGTGTCACCAATCAATACCCAGCCCGGCAGGAATGGCTGCTGAGTGTTTGTGGCTCTGATGAATTCCTACAAAAGTGAGCACCTCATTAAACCAGGAGCCCTGGAAACAGAGCCACGGGGAGGGGAAAGGTGTGAGGCTCCAAACGCTCCCAGGGCGTTTCTGGAAGTCCTGGAACAAGTGGGGCTTGTGTTCTGCAGACAGGATGCAGGGCAGGGACTGAAACCCAGGGCAGGGATTGAAACCCAGGGCAAGGATTAAAATCCAGTGCAGGGATTAAAATCCAGTGCAGGGATTGAAACCCAGGGCAGGGATTCAAATCCAGTGCAGGGATTAAAATCCAGTGCAAGGATTCAAATCCAGTGCAGGAATTGAAACCCAGTGCAAGGATTGAAACCCAGGGCAGGGATTAAAATCCAGTGCAAGGATTCAAACCCAGTGCAGGGATTAAAATCCAGTGCAGGGATTGAAACTCAGTGCAAGGATTCAAACCCAGTACAGGGATTCAAATCCAGTGCAAGGATTCAAATGCAGTGCAGGGATTTAAATCCAGTGCAGGGATTAAAATCCAGTGCAAGGATTGAAACCCAGTGCAGGGATTGAAACCCAGTGCAAGGATTCAAACCCAGTGCAAGGTTTCAAATCCTCTCTTATGGAAGCTTTGTGCAGTTGTTAAATGTTTGACTCCTCTGTCCCTGTTTCTCATGTGGGATATGAGGATGCTGCCACCTCCACTGTCTCACTGGGGAGTTATTGTTGCCTGGGAAGGCTGAGCTGGGACAGAGACCAGACACAGCAAAAGGAATAAAATCAGGATTTATTGAAAGGATTCACCTTGGGCAGTGCAAGAGCCTGGCTGGGGCTACACCCAAATTAAATCCCAGATGGATCCTGGTCACGAGTTTTTGCACTTCTATAAGTTTTGGTTCATCTACACACTGGGGTCAATGATCCACCCACAGCCCCAGGCTATGAAGTCTCAGCCCCCTGGATTGCCCCCTTTCCCTCGCTGCTGTTTCTGATTTTTGGGTACCAGTTGTCCTTGATTCTCCAGCCAGAAAGGAATTGTTTTGTCACTACCCTGTGAAGAGAACTCACTAATATCTAATATGAAATGTCAGAGTTACACACTAAGCAGCAGAGATTCTAAAAAATATAAAAGCTAAGACCCAAGGCATCATTATAAACAAAACCTCAACGGGGAAATCAGCAAAGAGAGGAGAAACAGTATTATGCATCTGCAGAGCAGGTGATTTTTCTTCATATCCAGTTGCAGTGGTAGCAAAGCAAATGAAGCCAGCACTGTGGTGCTGAATGCAAGTTACAAACACGTTAAAATGCAGGCACGTTTCTGAATGCACATAGTTCACAAGTTCACAAGTAGGGGAAGAAATTCTCTGGTTCACATTAATCCAGGTAAGCACCACTGGACTCAGCTGTTGTTTTTTTGCCCTGTGGCAGCTGAAATTCAGGTGTCAGCCGAAGTGAGCAGATTGTGTGCTGCAGCTGCAGCAGCTGGAGTGCAGGCACTTGTCAGCTGGGCTCTGTGGACAGCAGCTCTGAGCACAAGGGCTCCAGTGCTCTGTGCAACCACGCTAAGCTGGCACTGCAGCAATCCCAGCTCATCTCTGCGAGGTGTAAAAAGGCTTAGATAAAATAATAGGTGTCTGTAATGGAAAGGGAAGATGTTAGGAGCAGTCATGGTTGCAGTAGGGTGTAAATATTATCTGAAGTAGCCTAGAACAAGTCAGTTTGATTAAAGAAAGCAAAGTAGTTGTGGGAGCAAGTGTCACCCTGTGTGAGTTCGCTTTGCTCTGTACCATCTTGAGCACTTCTACCCTTGCACAGGCACACGGCCCAAATGTTCTTCTGTTCTCAGTGAGTTACACCTGGCAGCTAAAGATGCCAAGATTGCCTCTTCTACACCTCCAAGCCCACTGCTGTCTCATTGCAGTCTCAGTGAAGCAGCAATGTGCTGTGTTAATCATTAGAGCACCAGGAGCACCAAGCAGAGAACCAGGTCATACACAGATCTGTTAGTTACAGAACAAGACCAGGGATTTTTTATTTTTTTTTTTTTTTCGAGTTGCTCTTCTGATTTCAAAGAAATTGCTAAAAAATGGAAATAATGAACTATTGTATTGAGGGTGAGCTCAGTGCAGTATGTGCTGAAGAGTTTTGTTTTCATTGTTGGGGAGAACGCATCAATAACAGACTCTTTAAATTCCTGCACTTGTAGAATCTCTGCACGTCTCATTAGCAGTGGAACAAGGTCAATAATGTTCTTTGCTTTCTTACTTTGCTCTGCCACTGTCATTCAGGAAGCACTGAGCTGCATTTCTAACTTCAGCAGCTTGTAATTCTATATTGTGCTGTTAAATTCAGCTCCCTCTCTCCTGCCTCCTCAACCGAGATCTGAAATTTGAAGCCCCGGACCCTAAGGATCCCTTGGGTGGTTTAACACGGCCCGAGGAGCTGCCTCAGGGTGAATTTTTTTCCTGTGTGTGGGCTATCTTCAAGTGCAAATTGGTTTCCTCCCAGTGCTGCTAACAGAGCGATCTGATGCACTTGTGCTCAGCTCTCCCCCAGAAAAGTGTTTGGAGTCTGTTCACGGATGAGTTCCAGCAGAAGTTCCCCAAGTTCTGAGACAGCAAAGGGAATAAATACTCTGCTGCTCCTGCTGCACTGTAATCCAGAAAAAAAAAGAAAACAAACAAAAAAAAAAAAAAAAAAAATAAAGTGAAGGCAAAAAGGTGATTTGGTGAATTGTTCTCAGAACAGAATGCTTTAGTGAAGCAGACAGCTCCGTCAAGGTTTGTCAAAAGCTTTCATTTGGTGTTTTATTGGCTTGTATTAATGAGCACTTCACCCCCACCTCCTGCAGGAGCACCTGAAAGACTCGGTGATTTTGAGAGTCCATTTAGCTTTGAATGAGACGAGGAGGGGAAAAAAATGGAAAAAATGTGCTAATGGGCACTGCACAGCACCAGCAGAATTCATCACTGCAGAGATCCCCGGGCTCACAACTGCAACATCAAATACCCACATTTTAAAGATCTCAGGCTGCAATCAGTCTGTCATCAATAGACCCAGCTATAGAATTGTTATTTGGAATTTCTTTTGTTTTCTGGCCTTCAAGTTCATTGATCTCATTTACCATGAGAGACCTGGCCTTGCTGGAGCCTGCAAGTTTTTTTTCATCCCATCAAACAAACCTAGATCCACCTTTAAAAGTTGCTCTCACACTTTCTTACCTTTCCTCAGATTTAAAATGGATACCCCTATATATGATTTTATGATGCCTTGAATGAAAAGAATTCTATAAAAGTAAATTAAATTGTGCTTAAACACCTTATGTAAAATAACTCCTGGCTCTTAATGCCAGCAATTAGCAAAAACCAGCCCTTCTGATGTGTCAGCAATGACAATCCTCCACTTTTAGAAAAACAGGCCACAGTCCCAGGTCATCCTAAATGCCTAATAAAACAAAACATATAAGAATGTAGACATTTAAAAAAAATACTTTTTATTTTATTGATGTGTGTATTAGCAATAGGTTTTGGTAATGTAGATCAGCAAAGGAATGTAGTACAAAAATACTTACAAGCTTTATTTCTAAACATCCTTTTATTCTAAGGTGTTTAAAGTTCCATGCACACTCTCACATGGTATAATTTGCACAGCTACCTTATTGCTTTGCAGTTCAGCCACCACAGTGAGCAGGGGAATGGAATTGAAAAATCTAAATGCTTATCTTTTCTTCTAATATGCTTGCCTGTGACCTTATTGATGACATTTTTTTTGTCTTATTAATTCTGTTCTCTGGGAATTGAAACCTAAATAAAAATTGGTTTTCACTCAAAGTGAAGTTTAAGCTATTAATTATAGACTGACAAAGACATAATCATGCAGATTGAAATCATAAGAAGCAAGCACCTTTGGATGAGTATGTTCTTTGTGAAAAATAAACTTAATTTTCTCTTGTCGCTGCAGATTAAAATTCTCCTTCTGAGATGCTACTAGCTGAGTTACTTTAAAAAATAGTCTGATTGAAGTGCATTAAGATTTGGAGCTTATAGCACATCAGAGAGCCTTGCTGTGGGGAAACAAGCAGTGGGGGAGTCTCAAGCGATGGGGATTTTCCCTTGTTTATATTTAGATATTTTGTGAGACCAGAGGCAAATCACTTGGACCTGTCATTACCACATCTCCTAAAGACCAAGACTGCATTTCTCCTCATGGCATTCTCACCAGAGCTGTATTCTCCTTATAATTTGTATTCTCCCTATAATTTCAGCAAAAATAAATTAGGGGGAAAAACTGTTGAGCTAACAAGGTTGTAAAACTTTCATTTTAGTTTCCTTTACAGAGCTCAGAGTGCTGTAAACCAGTTACTAATAATTATGTTATCCTCTAAAGGGGATATATTGCTTTTATTTCAGTAATAGTGATATGGTAGCAAATCTGCCTGGGGTAGAGCTAAAAGTTAGTTTGTCAACCTGTGACAAAGCCACACTTCCATTTCTTGTAGTGCACTTTTCATCTGGAGCACCTTTCCACATTATTTTGTCGAGGCATGAATCCATTGTGTCTAATCCCTTGGGGAACAATAGCTGTCAGAACTTTCCTCTTTGTATTTGTGCAAATTAAAGCCATTCATGAAGCCAAGTGCAAGGGCCACTTCTGCTTGCAGGGTTTCAGGCAGCATTGCTGTGTCAATAAAAACTTTGCTGATGGAAAGTATCTGCTTGGCACAGCAGCAAATAACACAAAGCACTCATGTAAAAGCAGTTGTAATAAGAAAATTAAGTTTCTCTTGGTGTAGCTTGTTTTGCCTGGAAGCATGGAGACATGGAGAAATTATACTTGGAAAAGACAATTTTTCTATCTGTGGTTCAAGATTGTTATTTCATAGGAGGGTACAGCTCCTCTGTACTGGTCTAGATATATCAATATTGATATATATGTATAGATATAGATATATATATGTATATAATATATCTAGCTATACCAGTATATATTGGTGTATATATATATATATATATATATACACCTAGATATACCAGTATTCCTGGAGGAATCAGGAAAAGGTGACTCAGGACTCACAGATGTGTCTCTGTAATATTCTTGTCACTGTGCCTGTCCAGAGGCTGAAGGTGAGGCAGAATGGAAAGAGGGGGGATAATAGTGAGGCATTAAGTAAAAATAATATTTTGGGGCAGCTGTGAAATGTTCAGGAAACTCCCCAGGCTGGCAATGAGGGGTTTCTCTGACAGTCACATTCCCTCGGTTGTGAAAAGTCTGGGCCTGTTCAAGGGCTGCCTTTTCCCACCCCCAGAGCTCAACCTGCCAAATAACCAAAGAATATCCAGAATATGCAGAATATGCAGAAATAATCTCAAGATTTGGGAGCACGTGCACTTTGTCAAGGATGCTGCTTCTCTGTGTCCTTGTTGTTCTGTTTCAGAACTTGTCAATGACACATGTAATCAAATCTTTTTTTTGTTTATTTTTTATTATATTTTTGGTTTTTTATTATTACCGTTTTACTAGAAAACCTGCCAGAACCAACCCCATCCATTTCCACAGAAGTAGGTGCCAAGAACTTGTTTTGCATTATTCAGTCTTCGCACTTAGAATTTAAACTACTGCTGCTCTTAGGAGAGGTTGCAAGGAAAAAAAAAAGGAAGTGGCGAGCAAAGATAACAATTTATTTGTTGTTTTTTCCCCCAAATTGCAGCAATTGTACTTTGGGAAGCCACGAAATTCTTCGCAAGGCAACGCCCTGCATCCAGCTCCGCCTGCACCGCGCCGGGGATTCCGGGCAAAGTCTGGCTCGAACAGTGAGTAAACTTCTTTTCTTCCCATTTCCTTCAGCATCCCTGAAGGAAAGAAATCCCACCAGCTCAGTAATAATCGAGGAGAGATTATTTCTTTTCCTGAGAATGTATTTATTATTGCTGAACTGCACTGAAATGTCCTGGGGAGAATTCGTGCTTGTATCTGTGAGCAACTGTGGAGAGCACACGACTGAAAAAGAACCAAGGTTACTTTTCAGGAAAAAAAAAAAAAAAAAAAAACACAACATTTTTGTCAGAATTTAATCCTGTTTTATTTCAGGTGGCCAGAGAATTCTTACTTTGGATTTACTTCCAGCCCAAAGTTTGCAGTGCAGCAGGAGCTCTGGGCAGTGTTCACTGGCAGTGTGTTGTCTCTGCTCACAAAAAAAATCACCAATTTCCTGCTTTGCATGGTTCTGAGAGCAGCCTGGGTCTGTCAGGGCGTGGGGATGGAAGATGTCTAGCAAAAAAAAAAAAAAAAAAAAGAAAAAAAAGGGCAGGGGATTTCTTTTCATATCTGTTTTGTCAGAAGGAAAACATCAGTGAAACATCAAGCTCAATGCAGCATCTTACCTGGACCATTAAAACAGAACTATGAGGAGGTCAGATATATCTATATAGATATATATATATATATACATATATAGATATATATATATGTGTAATATTTGGAGATAGATAGATAGATAGATAGATAGATAGATAGATAGATAGAGATATTTAACATTTTAACCAGTTTTTAGACAAAAAATTAATTTTCCTTCTCTAGCTCAGCATCTACTACTACAGATTATCAAAACTGGAACCCAATTATATGTTTAGGAATCTCTTAGGAAACTTCAAATCTGGTTTTTGTGCTAGGGAAGCCCAGCTGGACACCAGGGGCACATGAGGTTTCCTTCATGACTTTTGCTCACCTTACACAACACTGCTGAGTTCAGGTTGCATTGTTAAAAATATCTGGTTGTAATGCAATTTACTGTTTTGTTTAGTAACCAATATAAGTGGATGCTTGCAAGCAATGAGGAACTCTTTTTGGCTTTTTTTGGTTCTTTTTTTACCAGACACTTCTTGAACTTTGGCTCATAACTAAATGTTCATAATTCCTTTGTAAAAGAAAAGAAAAAAAAAAAAGACAAATACTTGCTTTTTTTCCTGTTTTGGGAAGCTGGCATTCTATCATGAAGTACTCAGAGCAGGAAATGTTCTTCACCTGAGCAATTAAAAGCAAGAAATTTGGCCAAGGGCTTTACATGGAATCACAGTTCTTTCAGTTAGTGGGTACCTTTAATTAGATTTGGGTTTTTTTAAGCCATGAGATTTATCACTGTCTGAAATTCCAGGGAATGCTCTGCCTATCCTATTTGTTTCAGAATTTCACACGTCCCCACATTTTGATTATCACAGGAAAGATTTAATCTTTGTAGTGGACAAGCAGCAAAGAATACTTACAGATTTCTAACATGAACCTCACTTGCATAAAAGGATTTTTGGGCTAAAGCAGACAGTGATCTTTCCTGAGAATTCAAAAAAATTTTTTTTTATTTGCATATATATCAGTGTTAATGTTTTGCCAGACATAATGTTAAGGGTTAATAATAATCACAGACAAGAGAAGTCAGAGGCCCATCATGATGAGAAGGTGGAGACTTCCCCATTATTTAAATATTGTGGCTTTCTAGAGAGATTTTTTTAGTTCAGGCCATTAGAAAACATTCAGCATCTCAAAGAATTTTTGGACCCTAGAGTAGGGTTTTAGCAGGGAGGGTGACATTTTAAGGTCTCAAAGTGAATTATTGATCACCCCTTTGCTCTGAAAGCTTCAGGCCATGGAGTTGCTTCATGTTACTGCTAATGGCAAAGAGCAGGAGCAGCTCTGGAGGGGGAAGAAGTCACAGAGATTTTCCCCAGCTCCAGGCCATGCTTGTCACAGGCCACTGGTACCTGCATGCAAAAAGACAACGAGGCAAGCTCTTATGTCCTGATAGATTTTCAAGCTGGGTAAGGCTGTGAAAAAGATGTTACACTTGAAAGGAGAGGTTCTGCTCCCAGGCAGGAATGGGAACCAGAAAAAAAAAAAAACAACAAAAAACTCAACAGAGGAGGCAGATCCAGTGCCTTGAAAGCTGCAGTGAGCACTGGAAAATACCATGGAAATGTCAGCAGTGTGCACTCTGCTTTAGCAGAATAATCGATGCCACCACACCCCTCTGTTCCACAGGCTGGGGATGACCAAAGGAGGTTCGGTGTGAATGAGCTCTTAGGAGACATCTGTGCCTGGAGACTGCTTTGGTAAGCTGGTGTTCAGCACTGTGAGTGTTTGTAATTTTGTTTGTGTTTGTAATAACCCTCCTTGCAGCAAAGGACAGTTCTGAGAACTACTGGGGATGGGAATGATATCAGAGAGACAATTGGTTCAATATTTCTGACTTTTTCTTTTCAGATTTTAGTTGTTGCTTAGCAAAAAATCAATGTTTTTTTGGCTCTGTGTAATTTTTTTCTCAATTGTCTCCTTCTCATATTACAGAAGTTTCCATTAAAGGTTTTATATTTCCCAAAGATTCCCATGGTTGAAGGTGATATCATTTTCATGCTGTTAGAGAATTTTTGAGATTAAATGCTGTAAAAATAATAGGTTTGCTCTTCGTTAGGACTAGATTTTCATAGTTCAGTGATTTTTAAACTTCTTTTTTTATTATGGAGGCTAAATGATGGAGATAATGGAGACAAGCCTTTAACGTGGCAGTC
The DNA here is from genome assembly GCF_001447265.1 of Sturnus vulgaris. The sequence goes on from NW_014650487.1 coordinate 5,121,050, forward strand.
AAGGGGAAGCTGATTGTAAAACCAACCTGTGATGGACAATCACTAAATGAGATAGAGTCCTCATTCACCTTTAATTATATTCCATTTAGATAAATTCCACTTTTAGATAAGGAAGCTGTTGACACTTTTTGTGATGTTTTTCACCACAAATTCCTTTGTGAACTGAGGTGACACAGCTGCCATTTGGCAGATGGAGGAGAACAGAGGGGCTGAGACTCCTTGGAGGTGGGAACCTGGTGCTTACTCAGGACCCATCTGGTTTCCCAGGAGCATGGCCCAAATTTCCAAAATTCTGGTCCTTGCTGTAAAGAGATCAGTAGAAGACATGTATTTTATATGTATTTGTATTTTATAGGTGACAGGTGTATGAAACTCAGGAGCAGGATATCTGCAGGGCAGGAGCTGACTCTCTTGTTTGTGCTTTTCTTATTCCATTTTCAAAACTCTTGCACCTTATTGACTTGCTAAAAGCTGAAAAAAAAAAATGTCCTTGACATCAAAGCAGCATTAAATGTTCCTGGGTTGGTTAGGCTTGCCATATTTGTGCCCAGCTATGATGGTGCACAGGTATGAAGCCTGAATGTGTGAGAAGATGTGTCTGTTATTATTTCTCTGGCACACAGAGACTCAGGACAGCATTAGCAGAGATATTTCAATCATTATTACAACTTGCTGGATTGGTTTCCTATTAATGATGCAAAATTATGGCTACTTTATACTGAAAATTCTCCAGGGTACAATAAAGTGATGGGAAATATGCTAATTTTTTTGAACTAGCATTGTAATTTAGGAAATTATTCTGTAAGCTGCATTTTGACTAACCATGCTAATAAACATGCCCACCTGTATGGAAGAAGACAAGGAGGTAAGCTCATATATTCTGATTTATTTTCAAGCTGTGAAAAAGATGTTATGCCTGAAAACTCAGTCAAAGCAGAGCAACAACTTGCATTAGCTATGATTTAACAGGATTACAGGAGGAATTTCCAGGCAGCTGCTCCACACACAAACTGCCTGGCCAGATAAAGCCAGTGCAGATTAAAATAAAAAGCTGGAAGGGGTGAACTACCTGCAGGAGGAAGGGAATAGTTGGTATCTCCAGGGAAGGCCAACTAACTTTTTCTCTGTCCTGTGTGTTATTTCAGTGCAGTCAAGTCTCCTCTTCTTGCATGACAAGAAGATAATGAAAAAAAAATATTTTGGAAAAATGAAAAAAATGAAAATGAAATTGAAAAAATGAAAAATGAAAAAAATGAAAAATGAAAAAAAATTTCAGATAATGAAAATCTAATCATGTACCATGGAACCTGGACTTTGGGCTGCAGTTGCAATTCTAAATTCTGATTGCTCAGTTAGCCTGGACTAAAATGCATGAGGACACACACACAGTTGCTCTGTAAATAGTTGGTTTGCTTTGAAGTGCTGGAAAAAATCAAAATATTTTTGGGACTTGCAGTGCCAGACTGCAATAGGGATGGAAGAGTGGGGGGGAAATTTCTTCTAAGCCTCCTGAAGAGGAAAAACCTTAACAAAAGATAGGTGTGGTATATTAGAGTAGAATTTAAAAGGCAGGAATAAAGTGATAGAGTAAAACAAACAACAGAGAATTTAAATTGCAATTTCCACTTTTTTATACAAACATGTGCAAACCCCAACTACCTCTGATGGCCATCGAGGTCATAATGTGTCCCTTTTACTAATCAGTGGGCTGGGCAAGGTGTAAAACTGGGAATTAAGGTTTAAAATACCTCAGCAATCCCAGGCATCTGTTCTGGTTTTATTCCAGCTGACAAATAAACAGCAAGAATTTCACAGTGCTTGGAAGACAGAAAATGACACAAATGCTTCTTAAGAGCAAAAATCTCAATTTGGTTATTTGTTGGGGAAAGCACTCAGAGCCTGTGGTTCCAAAAGTGGGAGATTTACAGCTGAAGCATCAGTTGAGGAGTTTAGTGTAGAGAGGTGCATGCTCCTCTTCATAATCTTAATTAATTTAATGAAGCTTTGGTAAAACTCAGCAATCTGCCTGTACAAATTTGGTGGCAGCTCCTGCAGCATGGCCAAGGCAGGGAACCACAGAGTGATGTGTGGGATGTCTGCAGGAGCAAAACAAATTCCCAGCTTAGGAAATGCCGTGGAAAAGGAATTTCTGAACCAGTTTGAGCCTGCAAATGAAGTTTCATGGATTATGAAGCAATGCTGCCCCATTTTAGAACACACTTTTCTATTTGTGGCTTAGCCTGTACTTGTGGAGTGTCGAGATTTTCCAGATCTTGTGCAGATATTTTATTTGATTCTGTGCAATTTAAATCTGTGAAGGGATTGAGAAGGAAGGTGTTGGATCATCAAATCATAAAAGACCTTTAGAATGCAGCGTGTACTTGAGTCCATCCTTCTTTAAGGCAATATTTCACCACTTGATTAACCATAGAGGAAAATAAATGGGAAGTGAATTTCAACAGACATTGAAACACCAAATCACCTATTGGAGTTCTTTAACTTGGGAAATTTGTATCTTCATGTATAAGTAGACTTTTTTTGTGACAAATCTATTCTTTGTGACAAATGACTACCAAGAACCCAGAGACATCCAGGCTCAGCTGCACGATGTCTAAATGCACACTTGGCTTTATTTTATACCAAAATAAAATCACTGTCTAATTATTTCAAATGTCTAGAATGTAGGAAAAAATAAAAACAAAACAAAAAAAACCAAAACAAACAAACAAAAAACCACAACAACAACAAAAAAAAATAAAAACCAAAACAAACCCAAACCTGTTCTCTTTATCTAACTCTTATTAACTTAATGTTGTTTCCTTTTTTTTCTGGCCCCTAGGCAGAACCTTGTCTCCGTTATTCTGAATTACAGAGGTCAAGTGGAATATCTGCTGCAAAATGAGGTATTTATTCTCAGTTTGTTACACCAGAAAAGCATTAACTTCTACATGAAAGGTATCTAATTATTATTCTGTCTTAGATGCAATTAAGGAAGACTTTTAATTAAGACTGCTTAATCTGACTTTGAAAGGATATAAATTCTCTTAATAAAACTTGGTTTGAGGTTAGGAAGAAAGTGCAACAGATTTAAAATATCAAAGGTGACTGCTTCTAAGTGTCAAGGAAATTGTAAATAAAACCAGAGTTGTTTGGCTTGGCAATGTAATACCTGGAATTAGTAGAGGTATAATGTATTATATGGATCTGCAAAATTTCTCCCTGATTTTGCAAACCCCCAAGCCTGATGTTTACATATTTAGCATATATATTTAGCATATATATGTATATATAAAAACACGTGGTGGTTTGAAGGATTAGATTTAGCCAGCAAAACTCCCAAGAGCTTCATTTGAAAGCATTCTGGGCTGCCAACTGAATGCTCCATGCTGGAAGGAAAAAAATCTTGTAGGAAATCTTCTCTGCTGTCCAATGTTTTAAGGACAAATGTCTAAAGGACAAATTGAGTCATAGCTTGGGAGGAACCACTTGTTTATTTGATTTGACTTCCCAGCTGGCATGGTAACTGATTTGATCTGACTTTTTAGTTGGCATGATAACTGATTTTCTAGGGTTGAAAACTGGAAAGAACAAAAGACTTCTAAAAATCAAAGAATAATGATGTAGCATGGAGATATTCCATTGCATCCCTTCCAGAGTTATAAGTCATTATGCTAAATTATGGGTTTCTTTGAAATATATGTTGCAGCACAAAATGAATATTGTGCTTCAGAACTCTGTCACCTACATTTAAGTTCAGAATTTAATCTCCCTGGATATTCTTGGTCCATTATTATTTCTGTTTTGAATAGCCAGAAAACATACATTTGCATACAAATTTTATACATATATATTTTACATGTATATATTTATGCACACATATAGAAATGCCCATAAACATCCAGACACATACATGAAAACATCAATATCTATCATTAATATATATACAAACATTTTACATTTTGTGTAAATCTTGGATGCTTTTTCAAAATGCAAACCACAAATTTTAGAGGCTGTTGAACTGTGCTCAGCTACAAAGGGAAGCTCTGGGGCTGGTGCTGTGCAGGTATTTGCTGAATTTCCCTTTGTAAGCATCATCTCCAAGGGAAGTGTTTTGTGTATAAAATGTGATGCAGTCATAACCATTTGGAAAAGTTAGATCCCCAAGCTCAAATGCACATTTCTTGACTGAACTAGACCCACCAGGGTAGTTATTTACATTCACTTGAAATTTTAGGGCCTGAAGTAAGAGGATTCTAAATTCAAAAAAAAGCCATAACCTCAACATTAATGAGGCTTTGCAATCCACCCTCTGCAACTGATGCTGTGCAGATATTCCTCAGACCTACCATGAAGCTTTCCTAAATTTGATTTTTGCTAAAGATTTTTACATTGAGTAAGCAATTTCTTGACACCATTAACTTTTTATAAAGGGAGGAAGTGCATTTTTCAAATATTCATACCCATGCAGCAAATACATGTGTGTTTGTGTGTCTAGAGCTGAACTTCTCTGCAGTTTATTTTTTTTAATAAGGTCTTTTCTACTCAAGGCCACTCAATAAAGTTCATCTGAATTGCTTCAAAGAGTTAATGATGTAGGTCATATCAGATTTTCATATCATGGATATTTTCATTCTGAGGCAGCAGTGGATGGAGATTTTTCAAACCCAGAATCATGAAGTATGATTTGCTTTAATGAGTGGCTCAAAAAAAATTATGGAGCCCTAATGTAATGAATAATATTCATAAATATGTAGGAAACAAAGCAAAAAAAGTGAGAACTTTTTATTTGGTCTTTGAATCCTTGTTTATTTATTTGATCTAACTTCTGATTAGATTGCTTAAAGAAGATTTAAAATTGGGGTCATTATAAGTGCCCCTTTTCCCAAGTCTGCACAGGAATAATTCTGTCACTTTTCCAAGCTGTTCCCATTCCCTTTACTGGGATTGTTCTTCACAATCTCTTTTCTGGCACACCACAATCCACCTTCAGCACACTCTGGAATTCAAGGCACTGGGAGCTACTCACACGTTGTAAATTAAGTAACTGCTCAAGTTCTGTGCTCAGCTGGAAGTTCCTTAAACATTCAGTTTTAGCCAGACACACCTTGAGATCCTCAGTGAAAAAAAAATAAAATATTTAAATAAAAATAAAATAAAAATATAATAAAAATATAACAATAGAATAGAATAGAATAGAATAGAATTGAATTGAATTGAATTGAATTGAATTTTTTAGAATATTTTTCACATGTTTCTACCTATTTGCAAATTTATTCTGCCATAGATATGGAGATCCTAGTACCTTTGACTTATGGGGCAAGCCCACTATCATTATTAATCTAATTAGTAATAATGGGAAATAAATGGAAAAGTAGTTTTGAGATCCATAATCTGCAAAACAAGAATTTAGAAATGATAATTAAAATGTCTGGCACAAAGATGGGATTGGTGCTGTTAGGGTTGAACTGTGAGTATGGAAATGTCATTCTCAGACAAACAATTCTGATTGGCCTGATAATCACTTTAAATGCAGCTCACTTTGAAATCCATTCAAAATGTGCTGTTACTGTAGGGAGGACTTTGTAAATTTTTTATACAGAGTGTAGAAGGTCTAGAGTGAAGTAGCTTTTTTTTTTTTTTAAATCATATAAATTTTTGAAACTCCAAAACATTCTTCTAAGGTTTTGCTGTATTTAAATATGTAGAAGGGGGAAAACATTACGAGCTGTTGACTGTGGTTCTTTTGGAATTTCAAGAGATAAAATTTTTGTAAGAAACAAAATCTCTGTCTTCCCTTCTTTGGGACAATAATCAATGTAATATATTTACAGATGAAAAAAAGAAAACTCTTTACATGATAATATCCCAGCAGAGGAATAGTGAGGAAGAAGTCAGCATGTGTAATATTCAGTATTACACAATTTTATTTGCTTACTCTTCTTCATCTGCACTGTGCTCCTTACATTGAGCTACCATAAAAATCAAGTGTATGGTAAAGTAGCTTCTATAAATATCAATACTCTGGTAGTTTATCTAGAAACAGAATAGCATATTTAACAGAAATTGAGACATTCCTCAAGATACCAATTCTCACTATGGAATAACATTTATATGTATGTACAAAAATATATAAACTGTGGGTGGGTTTAGGTTTTTGGTTTTGTTTTATTTTTCTCCACCCAGAGAGTTGTTTCTCTACTCAAGGGTTACTTTTGTGTGTTTATTCCATGTTACTGCTCAGAAATTACCCTGCATAAATGTATTTATAGGCACAAAATTCCTTCTTCTAATAACACATCTCTGCTTGTGAAGGAGAAAAATGTTAAATTAAAACTTACTGAAATCAAATGCAAAATTGGAATGATATTTAATGTGAATTACAAACTCTATATAGTAATTTTTAATATTCACACACACACAAATATATTCATTTATTTCTGCAACAATTCAGAGTAAACCAAGGCTCTAAAGGGTCTAAAATTCTCAAGAGATCACAGTCAGCCTTTTCCTCTCTAGAACCTGCAGTATAAAAGGTGTTTCTGCCCTTAATTATTAAATAAAAACCCCAACAATTTCAGTTTCAAAGCATCAGACCAGCAGATATTTGTGGATATTTCATGGCACTCATTCCTGCTTTAGTGCTGCTCAAAGCAGTTAATGTGGAATTAGTCAGCTCGATATATTTTTATATTTATTTATAATAATGACAGGTGTTAACCTTCTCAGTACAGCCCGTGCATAGACCTTAAGCCTGAAAACAGAAAGCTCATCTTGGTACAATTTTTATTTTTCAGGCATGAAATGCATGAGTTAGAGGAATGGTTTTATGGGTATATTGACCTGCTATAGTGCACTAAAAGGAACTTTTATCAGTACAGAAACATGGAGAGTGTTTATAGAGGAGCTTCTGCTTGTTCACAGAATGTATTTTAAGGTTTAATGAAGTGATATAACCTGCAGAAAGCCCATGAATTTTTTTTTTAATTTATTTTCCTGAACATAGAGTACTTGCTATTTAAAGATTTATGTTTTCCTCCTTTTGGGGATCCAATTTTTTTTTAATTCCCCAAAGTATTTCACCTAGAATTTTTTTTTTTTTTAATATGGCAATATTTAAATATCTAAATTTATTATAATATTCCATAGTTTTAACTAAATCTATAATTTTGCAGAAAAATAGTTGCAAAAGTTCTGAGTCCACAGGAGTCAGATGGTGCAGCCTCCCACCCAGTATTTATTTTTAGGAGGAACATGGCTCTTCTTCTGTTTCTCACAGAAATGGGTAGGAGACAATAGTGAGGATAAATTCACAAAACCTCAGAATTCTCATGAATCCCTTGGCTCCAGGACCCCTCAGAAGTTTTTTTTTTTTCACTCCTGGAATTCAGCCAAACCAAAGTTTTCCCTTAAAATCATTCTTTGCTACCAAATTTGTTGTGGTTTTGACCAACATACATTTTGTGGGAGACAACAGAAATGATGTTATCCTCAGGAAAATATTGGTGATTTCGGTGCAGCCAGAATAAACCAGTTTGAATTTTATTTGCAAGAGAAGCATTTTCTACACCCCCACTGCCATGAAGTTTGTGCTATTTCTGATAAATGCTGTGTGTCTTCTGTTTCCTTTTTTTCCCCTTTTTTTCTCCTACCAACAGAACAATGTTGATAATGTGATTGAAGCAGCTAAATCCATCTGCAGTGTGCTGTGTTTTGTGGAAACCAGAGAAATTACTGATGCAGTCAGGAAACTCCATGCTTTGGTGAAAGCACAGGTAAAAGATGCATTTCCATGCCCAATTTTTCTCTTTAAAATTGGAGCTTGAATGGCTATCACTGATTTTTTTGATTGATCAAGTCCATTTTGCTGTCTTGCTACATGTTTTCCCCTTTGATAAGTGTTGGGTAGAGGTACTGTAAACAAAAAAAAAAAGAAAAAAAAAAAAGGATTTTGGCTATCTATGATGTGACAGAAGAGCAACAGAAGATTTGCCATGTGTTTAACTGGAACTGAGATTCTCCTCCAGCTCTTTCTTGTTCCTGCTCCATGCACAAATCCTTTCTCTGCCACATCACCTATTTACCAAATCGTGTGATATCAGAGAATTAGATTTTCAGATATTTAGTACAGGTTGTCAATAATTAAAAAAAAAAAAAATCTTCCAAAACTGTCATTCAAATAATGTTTTTTTTTCAGATTGAAATGTCCCTGCTATTTATGCAAAAGAGTATCAGCATCATGCAGTCCTGATTTTTGCTGAAATGCTCTTAAAACACTGCAATGGGTTTTCCAGGGGTTTCTGTAAAATGAACTGGGACTTTGGAGGGCAGCATCCCTCTCAGATTGGTCATCAGCTGCTTTGGTATGACCTCAGATGGGTCACCAGGACCTGATTTATAGTTCTGAGCACCCAAAAGCTCCTTTCAAGTCAGCATCTTGGACATGCAGGTACTCAGCAAATCTGAATATCAAGCCATTCATCACTTGGATTTATTGTCTGTTACTGTAAGTCGTGATAATTTTTTCACACCCTAAGGGAATTCCCTCTTCACACTTTAAAAAAAGAAAAGAAAAAAAATGTTCCTGAGGAATTCTTTCCTCTCCTTTCATGCTCTCTTCTCATTCCTTTTCACAGCAAATCCATGGCAGACTGGATGTGATGCACTCACACCATTACCTGCCTGCAAGACTTTTATCCTTTCTCTTTATTGCTGGTTTTGATTTGGTTTTTTCCCCCATGGCTTGTGAGATGTGTAAGAGCAGCAAAGACTGGAAGAACCAAGGGGTTTCTGGTTCTGGTTTGTTGCTCAGACCTGACCAGGTGATTCACTTAAGGAGCTTCTCTTCTTCCCTTCCAGTTCATGCTGCACTGCAAATCTTGCTTCTATATTATCCTAAATATTTTAATAGATCCTAAATTATTTTCTATATTATTTCTAAATATTTAGAAGTCACTGTCGAGGGTAAATTCTTGCATAAATGGATCTGTGCTGGCACACCTTTAATCTGGCATGATGTGGAATCAAATGGGAATATCAGTTTAAGAAAAGCTCTTCTTGGATATTAGAGGGCAAATACTGTCAAGGAAGAGAAAAAGGAAGTAATTAGGGATTCATGTGATTTGCTTTTCTGTTCAACTCCAGACTCTCTTAAGAGGCACCAGGATGATCAATGTCTTGTCCTTGAGACAAGTATTTTGTCAATCCAGAATCTTTCTTAAGAGACAGACAAAGAGCTGGCTCTTAAAAGATAGAGAGGAAAGTAGCAGAGCTTTTTTTAGAAAGGAATTGGAGCAGAAGAAATGTATTGAGATTAATTTGTTACAAACTTTTTTATGTAAGAAAAATTTAGTGTATTTTTCTTTTAGTGTTCAGGTCAATCCTGTGAACCCAATGTGTTATCTACCTCTTATATTGGGTTTAAATATCCCTTGGTCCATTTTCAGCCCCATCCTCTCTGAATTTGGGCAGAGAAATAGGTTCAGTGGTCAAAGAGACAAATCAGTTCCTATTAGTGTGGCTCATCCTAAGTCAAAACCCCACGTGCCATGCAGAATTGCATAATGGGATAAATCCCAAAGAGTACAGGCCATCTTTTTCAAGTCTTAGGTTTTTTGGGGATGTTCACATTTGTTTCTGCTCATTTTCAGAGCCGTTCTTTTGCAAATATTGACTTTATTTTCGAGATGAAGTGACATTAATAGACAAATAATTAAATTATGAGCTGATCTATCTTGTTGTAGAAAGAAACAAACAAAAAAACCTCTGCTCTAAATGTTCCCTCTTTTCTATTATTGCTCATTCTCCATCATGTCAAAATTTCCAACTCCACTGTACAGACTGTCTCCAATCTTTACAGCTTCTCCTAAAACAATTCCCACGTTCTTCCTCCCATGGAGGGATTAATGCACTTCCCTTTTTCAGTTTTACCTGCTTAGATTATAAACCCTTCAGAGCAAGGAGCACCTCTCCTCCTCTGTGTGTGCAGGTCCTGGCTGTGATCTCCAGAGGCTGAGAAGTGATGATGATGATGATGATGATAATAATGATAATAATGATAATTATGATACTGTTTGCTCCTCTGAAATGAGCAAAATGATATTGTTCCTCAACAGCCTCGTCTGAACGTCTGTGCCCTGATTGAACAGTCCCAAATATTTTTTCAGTCCTAATATTCAATAAGGAGCTGCCTGATCTCCTGACTACTGACCAGATTGTCACTCATGCTTTCAAGTTTTGAAGTTACTGAGTTTTTGTTCTCTCGGTGCTGCCTTTCAGGCTGGGTTAGCTGTGCTGGTTGTCTGTCCCTTGAAGCCTTCCTGTAAAAGCTGCCTGTGACCTTTGCTGACACCCCTGTCCCTCTCACTCCCTCTGTGCTGGACTAACAACTGACTTCAAACGAGTGGAGAGAAAAAAAAAAAAAAAGGCAAAAATAAAAAAAGCACAACTGTTCCTGCACCAGCAAATGCTGCTGCTGGCTTTTTAGTCCTTTGAGAAATAGCTGCCAGGACAGTCAATAGACCTCAGCAATCCAGAAAAGCTTTGGCTTTGATTCCATAAAAAGCTTCATCTTTCTCAGCAGCTGAACTATAAATGTCATAAAAGCAGTAAAATACATTCCTGCTTGTTTTGTGACTTGAACACTGTCCCATTTTGTGGAAACAGTCATTGCACATTAGACACAGCTACCTCACATGTAGAACAGTAGATAAATGTAACAAATCAGATTGCATCTCTAATTGTCAATGTTTATACAAAGACAATTGGCCAGCTTTCCTGTCTGTACCAACATATGGAGTCAAAATTAATACCCAGCAGCCAATTATTCAATGGACTACCAACTCCCCCAAACCTCTTTTGGATTTTAACTCATATGGAATGGTAGGGTCATTTTTTTATGTGAATTTTGGGTACTGAAAAAAAAAAAAACAACCATTAAATGCTGTAATATTATTGTATTTTGTCATATTGCTTGAATTGTTTCTATTATGCTCAGCAGTGTTGTACCAAATATTTTGTTTGGAAGAAGAGAGGCTTTTTTCATATTACAGGTAAACTGCCCCACAAATAAAGTGACGTTTTTGAGACTACCTTTTATATCTCAAGCACTGCAGAATTACACCCCAGCTAAGGAAGAAGTGCCAGAAAAACATCCTAACTGCTTTTTCACAGGCTTTCCTGATGCTTTAGTGTAATAGATGGTGTGGTTTTGTGTGGAATATTTTTTTAACATGTCCATTTGGCACAAGTGCACATAAAGCCTCAGGGAAACCATTGCTTACTTCTCCCAGTGTAAATGACATAGTTTGTATATGTTTATTTACACATATCTGTACACGTGTGCTTGCCTAGTTGGAAAAAAAAAAATTGAATGTGCTTCTGTTTAATTCTGGTTAAAAACAAAAACAAACCAAAAAAAAAAAAAAACCAACAAAAATACAACAAAGAAACTTACTTTCAATCTTCTGTCTTTAATTAAATTGTACTTATTACCTCCTTACTGCCTCCTCACTGCCAGTACTGTGCATTCCTGTGCTGTGGTTAAGAGATTATGAAAGCAACTGGCACCAGTGCTGGTTCCTCCTTAACTGATTGCATCTCTTTGTAAATGTGATTTTTTTCAGTCTCTAACTAACCTAACCCTGGGATTTTAAAATCCATTCAGGGGAGGCTCTGGGCCTGATGCACAATTAATGTTTTTCATATCTCTTTTTCTTTTTTTTTTCATTCCTTTCTTACAGCAACTCACAAAAAAGTCCTAGGAGATCAAATCCTGCCAGAACAGGCACTAATCCACTATATATTAAGCATGCTACACTATGTTGAAATTATAAGTACTGTGCCAAAAGGTTGATTACTTTCCAGAATTTGAGGGAATTGAACAAAGGTCTCTGTTCCCATTTGTCTCACTGCATTATGAAGATTGTGAAAACATAATTCTCAGCCTGGATGTTGCTTTTCTCCCCTCGAGGAAGCATTTGACTCCTCCTGTTCATCTTCACCAGACAAATGCTGGCAGCTCCAAGCTGGGAGCCAGAGGAACAGTGCATATCCAGCATTGTGTTTCTTCTGCCACCTCTGCATGCCCTGTCATTTTTAAGGAGCATCATGCTGAACACATATGTACACACACAAAGCATTCTCAGCCCACTGCAAAGGGATTCATGACTTTAAAGGGCAGAAAACCTTACAGGGGTGTGGGGTTCAAACAATGCAAGCCACAGGCAATACTGAAATGCATAATTAACCTTTCAGTCTCTCTGGTCAAGATTTGTTATTAATTTCTGTGTCACTTAGGTTGATGCAAGTCTGATGATGGAGTATGCTGAGTTGGAAGGGACCCACAGGCATCATTGAAGTCCAACTTGGACACCCCAAGAATCCCACCTCGTGCATTACAGAGTTGGCCAAATGCTTCCAGAGCTCTGCCAGGCTTGGGGCTGTGACCATTTCCCCTGATCACCCTCTGGGTGAAAAATCTTTTCCTCATATCCACTTAACCTCCCCTGGCACAGCTTCGTGTCATTCCCCTGGCTCCTGTCACTGATGAGCAGGGTCAGGACATCAGTGCCTGTCACTTCCCCTGATGGGAGAGCACTTGGAGGTCTCTCCTCACTCAGCATTTCCCACTGGCCACCTCTGGCCAGCTGCTTGCCCAAAGGCTTTGAAGATCACAGCTATTTCCACTGGCCTGGCCCAGGAGTGGGTGGAGTGGAGGGCACTTGTTCTCCTCACCTTTGAAAGGATGTCAAGACTTTGTACCTTGCCATGCCCAAATACTGTCAGAAGTCAGGGCTGAGGTGGCTTGTGTGAGGTCCAGGTGCTCTGAATCCCAGCCATGTCTTGTGTCACCAGAACATTAAACCTAAATCCTTCCCCCTTTTCACTGTACTTTCCATGAGTGCTACTCCTACAACCATTAAAACTTCTACCCTGTCCTTTCTGAGGTGACTGATTACTTTTTGTCCTCTGTTTCTGTCTTTACAGGGTTCTCTTCAAAGTGTGGAAACGCCAGGCAAAGGTAGAGAGTTATTTTTCAAGTATGTTAATTCAAAATGCATCATCAGAAAACACACGTTTTGCTCTTTGTTTGTTTTACTGAACTGTTCAAGTGGACACATTGCAGATATTTACATGTTAAGGTGTATGATGAGGTAATTAGGATAAGTTTTGAAATGGTAGTGATCTAAAAGTGTAAATTAAACAGCATTTCCACAAAATAATCTGGAGACTCAAATATGGAGAATGAATAGTAGAGTGACAGAACTGAGTGCAGGGTAGTTTTTAATCACAACTTTCCATGTGGAGAAAAGGAAAAATAATGAACTTAATGCAAGCCTGGAAAATTATTCTCCTGTATGACTTTTCCACCTGACCTCAATAACTTTCATCCCTCTCTAAGCTTTAGCTCTTTGTGATCTTTTGTTGTATAAATAGTGTCTTGTGTAATGATAGACTGTCATAAGAAGAGTGTAATAATTAGCAGTAATGGACAAAATTACAGACCCTGCCTTTGTAAACTTCCACTGGCTCTCTTGGTTTGAAAGACAGGTGTCTGCTAAGGATGGCAAGAGCCTCTCATAACTTTCTCTAAACATAAACTTTCTCCCACCAAATTATTATAATTTGGAAAATAAGGAGCTCTCAAGCAAAGATATAGGAATAGGAATAACAGTTCTTTACTAGGAAAATTCAAATACAAAATAATAATACAAAAACCAAACCCAGAGCAGGGGCAGAG
>NW_014650487.1:5144685-5160935 GCF_001447265.1 Sturnus vulgaris
CGGATTTTTTTTAATTTTTTTTTTTTAATGGATGTTCTTCTGAGCCAATTAAACTGCACAGAATTCACAGAAACTTTGGGGTGAGAAAGAAATGGGGCAGCCAGAGGAAGGGAAATAGGAATGCAGGAGTGCTGGGGCTGAAAGCACAAACAATCAAAGGCTGCATTTCTGTTCTTTTGAGGAATTCCACATTTTGGATCTGCCCTTAATACATCTGCAATCCAAATTGAGAACCTACTGTAACATTTCTTCAAGGTTTTTTTATTTCATAAATAAGGCTGATGGGGTTTTCACATTGGGATTTTATTTGTTTGTTTGCTTGTTTAATTTTTGGAGGACTATTTTTTTGGTTGTTTGGTTTTTTTGTTTGTTTGGGGTTTTTTTTGGTTGGGTTGGGTTTTTTTTTGTTTTGGTTTGTTTTTTTGGGGGGTTGGTGGTTTATTTTTTTGCTTCTGTTTTTATTTGGGGTTTGTTAGTTTGTTTGGGGTTTTTTGTTGGTTTTTTTTTTGTTTTTTTGTTTTTTTAATAAGAGGGATCTGCAGTTTCACAATGAGGACCTTAATTTGAGACTGGAATTTTAGGGTAAAAGCTGATTGTTACCTGCCTGTCTCACACTCAAACAACTTTCATTTAAGGTAATGGCATGAATAAAAGCATATTTGTAAGAGATGAGAGAGAAATATGCTTTTTTATGATTTGGTGGTGATATGGGATTCTTTCAGATTCTTGAGAATGCCATTATTTATATTTACAATCTTTGAAAGTTTTGGTGTTTTGCCTCACTGTTTGCTCTATTCTAAATCTGAAAGCAGCTTGGTTACATTAGAATTGAACAAAGGCCACAAGTCTGAAAAGGTTTGGTTTTGGTGGGTTTTTTTTGGTTTTTTTTTTTTTTACAGAGTGTAATTCATAAGTTCTTTTTGCCTTTTTCTGAGACATATGACAGTTCAGACAGGTCAAATGGAAGAAGAGCTTTTCATATCCAACACATTTATCTTGGTGGAGAGATATAAAATAATTAGGATGTCTACCCTGTAATTAAAAAAAAAAATGGGTGCACTTCTGCTAAGTATCCAAATAAGTTATTTTAGGGCTTAACATCACCTTTGGTGCCTCAGTTGTGTCCACAGCATTTAAGTGCATAACCCTCAGTCTTTTGTGTGATTGGAAAGCAGCTGCTGTCCTTGTCTTTAAAAAAATCATATTGTTCCCTTTTCCTCTGCAGGAATTTTCACCTTGTCCAAGTTTTGGTTAAGTAGCTTCCTATGGTATAAATAGGAAGATATAAGATAGAACCAGTTAGTGTGTGAGCTTTAACTTGATGGGGTTTTATATATAAATGTGAGCTTCTGTTAAAATCTGTTATCATATTTCATCTTTCCTAGAATGCTCTCAGAAATGATGGGAATTATTTGATATAAGGAGATTGTTTTTCCTGTTTGTTCTTTTTTGGCAAAGTGTGATTTTCTTCTTGGTGCAGAGTCCAAACAGGCTGGTACCATTCACTTTATAATGTACAGCCCAAATTTCCCCCCTTGATTTTCTCATCAGTTTCATTTTTCAGTGGCTGAGAACTCTTAGTTATTTTCTTTGCTCTTAGCTGGTTACTCTTCATGTATTTATTTCACCATCTCCTCTTTTTCCATCCTCCATAATTCATGTTAAACCCACAGACACGAAGGATGGAATTAAATCAAGCCCCATCCATCACCTCAGATGCTTTCTTGGAAATGGGGTTTCCTCTTTCTCTGTATTTTTTTTTTTGCTTTTCTGCTTTATTTCCGTTCTCTCAGGGCACAGCCTGGGTTTCCCCAGAGCTCTTGTGTGCTGAGTGTTTTTAGGAAACAATTGCACACCTTTATCTGCTATCTGTGAATGGCAGGGAGCAGCTTCTTTATTTCTGGCCAGAGTTCTTCCCCTTCTTCTCACTTGGCTCAGCCTCCTACAGCCACAGAGGGTGGCACCAACTGGGTAAATTCAGGTAGGCTTTAATTGAAGGTATGAAAATCAATCCAGATATTCCTCTATTTGTGTATCACGTCTCCAGAAGGGAAATTTTGGCCCCGTTTGTACTTTAACTCTTGGGATGTGCAACTTGTCAGAATTTCCAGGCTCTTTTCCTTCTATAAAAAATGGTATTTGTGTCCTAGGGAAACTCTGACAAGCATTTTCTTTCTGCAGTGATGACACTGAGAGCTTTTCTTCACTGCTCCAGGTTCAGACAGAGTGTTAACAATTGTGTCTGCATCACAAAATGCATGTCTTGATTTTTTTTATTGTTGTCTCTTCAAAGCATTAATGGTTCTTTAAAGTTAACTCTGTCAAACATTTTTTATGTAACAAGCGTTGTTGGCTTCTCAGTGACAAAGACAGAACAAGTTATTTTTAGCAGGTGAACCAGTTCAGTTTCCCAATATCTGTCTCTAACTAATTATGAGTAAGGAAGAGTTCATGAGCCAGGGAAAGCAAAGTTGAAAGCTATAAATAGGGAGACGTGGGAAGACAGTTGAGAATTGCTTCTCCATTCTGCTCCTGGTAATCAGGAAGAGTGGGAAATGGCTGTCTGCCTTTGTTATTCCAAGAGGGAGGTGTGCAAATTTACATAATTTCCAAATGTTGGAAGACTGATGAGCTGAAATTTTGACATTAATGCTCATTTGGAGTACTTCAGATTTTCAGCTGAAACCCATCTACCTTCTTTCAGTAGCTGCTCAACACATTCAAGGAAACTTTTTCAAATTCAATAGAAATTCGATAGATTTGCAGCTGGGAGCAAAATCTTATGCTGATTTTTCCTTTTACTATTGCCATGTCTTACTTCTAGCACCCATAATTCTTATGTTTTGCAGGCTGATATATTTTAAATGCAGTTTCTACTTTCTCTTGCTGTTTAAGTGTGACCATATCTTTTTAAAATACTGAGTTGCATTCTTCTCTCACTCTGTTACTCAGATTCATCTTTCAGTCTGTTGCCTTAATCTCCAGTTTATGCAGATCTTTTGTTTTCTTAATGATTATATTATCAATGTGGAATAATGCTTTTTGGCTCCTAGCTCCTTATATTGATTTTATTTATACAGAAAATATGTAATTAATTTTACTCTCCACTTGAGAAATTGGAGCTTCCATTGAATGTACATAGAAAAGGCTAGAAAAATCTTCATGAAAAAGAAAATGCAGACCTGCATGTGTGTGGGTAATTACACAGGTGATCTTTCCATACAGCATGAAACTATCTGGCTTATTGGAATAAACCTAAATTATGATTTTAAGTCAATTTTCATAAACTATATAAATGAACTGAATGACCAAGCAAGCTAATGGTCAATGCACAGTCAAGATGAATATTGATGAAAACTGAATTTTCTCACTAAAAAGTGCAAATCTTTCATTGCTGTTAAGACAACTCTGCCTTTAAGTTGTGGTTAAGAAATATCCCACCAGGAACAGGAGAGTGATTACCATACTCAGGAGCAACTCTTGGTTTTTTCAGTTGTGTTTTCCTCTGAAGAAACAGCCAAAAACTTCTGCTTTACAATTCCCCCTTAACCAGTTCATTCTGAAATAGCCTTTCATTGATAAGGTAATTCCAAAGCAAAGTTTAATTCAGCTTTTCCTGCCTTTGCCAGCTGCATTATTTTCCACTGTAGTGAATGAGGGGTTTTTTTTTGCCTCTTCTCAAATGTTGTGACTCATTAATGGTTAATGATGCCAATATTCATCAAAGTATTGAAGGGATCTGTGTTTTGCATTTTCCTCCAGAGTGCAACTTCTGTCATTTACAGCTCAATATACGTGTTAGAGCATCTAGGAAAATGTAGAAAGAGCTCACTTGTGACAATGCTCAAATGTTTTAACTTTTATTTTCTCTCTTTTTTTTTTTGCTTTTATTTTAAGGGTCAACTTCCCTCTACGAATAAAGGCTCTCCCAAGGGAAACTATGCTGATAATAAAACTACTGGGAGTAAACAGCACCTCCAAAACCACAGAAGTGCTTGCTTGGACGTGTTCCCCATTGTATGCAAAAGAGTAAGTTTGGTTTTATATGGCCTTGAGAAAAGTCCATTCCTGAATAGTGTTGCACTCAACCTGGGAGAAATATAAAAGGACAAAATTACTCATTTCAGGACCTCCTGTAATGGGACTGAGAGGGTCACTGACAGCAAATTCTGATGTGCCAGCAGGGGTTTAGGGGATTGTTTAACACCTGGGATAAAGTTCCCTGGGCTTCTTGAAAGGCCCTTCCCTGCAGCTTTGCCAAATCTTTCTCTTTCTCCTTCACAATGGCTGTGTTTTGTTTTGTTTTTCTGTTCTCACACACATTGTTCTGCCTAAATTGGGGCAGTTAGTGGTGACCCCAGTGAGTGCTCATCCCTCTCCACACTTGAGCAGCTTTCTTCTCTTTCTTAAACAATGGAGCTGTGCCTTAAAGGTGCTTCTAGTTTGGATGTCTCTGCAGTGATGGATAAACATCCAAGGCAAATTTTCTGAAGTGCTCTAAATATGTTTCAGTAGTGTGGACACACACATTTACAGAGCTGGGGAATTCCAGCTTGGGAATTCTTTTCCAGGCCTGGATTTCTCCTGACTCTCAGCTCCATTCCCAGGCTGACAAGCTGACTGCAGCTTCAGTTAGGGAGGAGTCTCCCAGGGTGACAAC
Source organism: Sturnus vulgaris (assembly GCF_001447265.1). Next base: position 5,149,346 of record NW_014650487.1, read on the forward strand.
ACGGTGACAAACAGAGTGGAATTCATCACCAACATTAACACCTGGTGTCTTTCCCGTGGGACACATCCTGAGGTGCTGTCCCAAGGATGTTTTTCCCAATTGTCCAATGAGCTCCTGTCCTGTCCTGGCTGCACTAACACACTGGCTGTACAATAAATTGGTTTTTTTTCCCCAAAGAGCTCCGTGTGTGCTGCTGTCTTTTCTCTCTCTCTGCAGTGCAGTGACCACACATTAGCACTGAGACATCTGAATTTAGACTGAGTGTTTGCAATGACAGGAATTTTTTTATCTGGATTCCATAGCCCTCCCCTACAGAGAACGTTCAAGCCCCCCAAGTTTCTGCATTAGCATCCACCTCTAAGCTACAGCTCTTTCCTTATCTTTCCTTTTCCTTATAAGATGTTCCTTACACATCTTGATCTACTTCTCTATGTGGTAGCAATCACCATTTAAAACAAAATAAAACAATAAAAAAATCTGATTGCACATATTAATTTGCTATATTTCAAAGACCTTGTGTTTCCTTGAACTTTTAATCTGAGAGGTGTAGGAAATAATTTGGACCGGGCTAGATGATTTTTCCATCTTTTTCAGAGAAAATTCAAGTTTACTCTTCTCTTTTGTGGCTTAGTGTTTAGGGCATTTAGCTTGAAGGAAGGGGAAAAAAAAGCAAGAATCAAATCTCTGCTGGAAGGATTGCTGGGGCAATTTATTCAATGGCTTTTCTTTCATAGTTCTTAAGAAGAGCACTTCACTCTTCTCTTGTGTATGTATTTTTAAAGAAGGCATGAAATATGTTTGAGGCATGATAACTTAATGAGGGAACACTTATCCCATTTACCTGCAAATATGAGGATTCTATTCTTCAGGACCTGTGTTATTCTGGAGGTTTTCTTATTTTCCAGCATTCAAATCCAAAAGAATGACTTTTGGAAGGCCTGAAAGTCCTCAGCTCCCTGTGAATTCTATTTTTTTCATGTATGCCATCAGAGCAAGTTTTTGTCAGGTAGATCCCCAGGCCACCTTGACAGTTTCCAAAATTTGTTCTGAAAAATGTCTGTGTTCTTTCCTGGAGCACAGAGCAGGGCTACAGGGCCACTTCCCTTTCATTTGCCACGGAATTGCAGAGACCACTGCTGAAATGAGCCTTCAAAAATCAAGGTTGAGTTGTTGATTAGCATGTTCAACACCCTGATAGCTGTGTCATTTACAATTACAGTAATTATTACCACAAAGAAACATAAATGCCTTTTTCTCCCTTGGCCAACCACAGCTCCAGAGGTTTATTCATTCCCTGTGATTTTTAATGATAGACTGGTTTGAAATTAAGAATTGCCCTGAAACTCCCCTTGCTGCTGGAATGCAACTAAACTTCCAGATTTATTTCCACAGAACACTTCTGAACTCGGAAATATGTGTGCCAAGAAAAGATTTGTAGCTCCAGTGTCATGCTAATATGTCAAGAGCACCTTGTATTACTGCAAAGATTATGGTATTAGGGTTTTTAAATAACAAACTCTGCAAATGTGTATAAAGAGATAAAAGAAATCTGAGCAGAAAATCTTTGACAAAACATTTCTAGCTTGGAAAATAACACTTGCTCAAAATAAAACTTTCCTCAGAGGTGAATTTGAGTTCTAAAAAAAAAGTCTTAACATCCTTATGTCTAGAATTAAATTTACTGGGGAAAGGACAGAAATAAGCTCTCTGAAGAAGCCAGCTGCCCTGAGGTGTTTGCCTGGGTCATCAAACATCCTGGTTCAAATCCTTGTCCCAGTTGGTTTTTCTCAGAGTGTGGCTCCACTTTTCTTATTCAGATGCTTGATTAAAAAAAAAAAAAAAAAACAAAAAGAAAAAATTGTTTTGTTAAACATCAGAAAAAGAAAATAAATGTCAAACTTTTTTTTTAAATACTGTTCTTCATTTCTGTCCTTTTATATCATTGTCTGATGAAAACCACAGAAATTCTATTCAAAGTTATTTTGTTTATGTTAGAGAGAAAAGGGGTAAAAAACCAACTTTTGTGTTATTCCCAGGTATTACTTAAAATCTTGATCTCTTAAGGAATACTAATTAAAAAATCTCTGAATTTGCTCCTCTTTGTAAATTTTATATCTAATTTCTCTTCCCAAATAATGATTATAATTATTTTGTATGATCATGTCTCTTCTTTGTTTTTTAATGCTTTACATTTAATTGGAACTGAAGATTAAAAAAACCATGAATTTATTTTAACATGTATACAAATTCTTTTCATCTGTTTCAAGAAGTGTGGAATTTCTCATTCTTTTGGACACAACCATGTTAAAGATCAAAGCCCTGTAGTTATTTGCTCAGAGTTTACCACTCCCATTCTCCTCTAAAAATATAGCAATTAGATTATATGAGAAGTATATATATATTTATAAAGAAATAAATCTAGATCTTTATTTAAAGCCTATTACTTATTATTTTATATTGCAATCTCTTCTCCATACCTGGATCATTTTGAAACCACACAATACCTAAAAACAACCTCAAGAATTTGGCCAGCTTTAGGGTTTTTGCTGTTGCTAAAGACTTGTCAGTGAACAGATGTTCAGCAATCTTCAGATGTGTTTAATTGACATTATTTCCTGAATTCCAGTGTTATCTCTCACTCTGCTGACAGTTTTCTTGCAGTGTGCAGATTTATAACATGATTAACTGCTGGATATGTAATATTAGCCAAACATGGTTGGGATTCCTGCTTATCAAACTGACTTCCTGAAAGGATTTTCCAAAAGTTGCCTAAATTGAGTTGTTTACTCTAAAATCATTGCTTGTAAACGGATTTTGTGTCTTTATATTTCTGGAACAAAATTTATGAAGCAATCAGGAACATGAATGCAAATTTATTTTTTTTTCAAAGTCTGGAATAACCTGTTAGTTTTGTATTCAATGGAATTATCACTTACAAATTTTATCCTGCAAATTTAGGGAAGTTATTTAAACTAGAAACTGCTGGGATGAAGGTTGTGGTCCTTAAAAATATCTGCAGTACATTTTACATCAATTTGCAGTTGAAAATTGTCTCTATCTGGAATTTTCTAGAACTCTGTAGTATTTGTAATTATAATAAAGGAGTTATTTCACAGTATCATTCCAATGCAGAATTAAGACTGCATGGCTCATAAGATATGGGGAAGGTTTTTTAATATATTTTAGCAACTTTGCATTTCCTTTAAATTTAACCTCAACTCTGAACTTCTGAGACTTACAACCTCAGGTTTGGGGACGCTGACATTATTTTTTCACGGTGCTTTGTCCTTTTTTTTTTTGCCAGTTTATTCGGGCTGAGCAGGAACCCTGCTGTAATGCTGTGCACGTTTGTGAATGAACACGGTGGTGAGGAGCGTAGTGCCTGCTTGCCCATTGTTTGAGCCATCATATCTGCTTTTCTCTGCCTTTTCAGCAGCCCAAAATCTGTGCCCGTGGAGCCTTTGATGCTGCATCTGTGCCAAGAAGTCTCGTTTAGATGCTGGAGGCAGCTCCAGAACTTTTTGGAAGCTTTTGTGCCAGCCTCCCATTCCTTCACAATCAGAAATTGTGCTCATCCCTTGGGCTGAACGCTTGAGTGATTGAGAGCTGATTATCAAACCAGAAATCTGTCATTCTGGGGCAGCTGGGGAGCTGCAATGTCCCCCACAGTTCCCATTGCTCTGGATTCACTGGTTCTACCACCATTTATTTTGGTATTTCCAAATCAGACAGAGCAAGCAGCAAAACTTTCCCCCTGCAGGGTGTGGGGAGGGAAGCCTGCCACGGGATTTCAGGGCAGGAGGTTTGTCAAGTGAGGATAACTCGAGCTGCCTTTAAATAGCAGCGTTGTTTTCTGTAGCAAGATGGGAAGTTTATTTTAGCTCCAGTAATAAACAAGAGAAGGGAATATGAGTAATTCCAAAATAAATAAGTGGCACTAGGCACAGAGCAGAATATTCACTTTCTGATCTGCTTGATGGTGAAGTGGTTACATGAAAGCCATTTTGTGGGTCTGTGATCATTACAGAAGTCTTTAAAAGGTCATTACCCTCACCTCAGGGATGGAACAGCTGGAATGGTGGGTGGAACAGGGAGTGACCTTGCTGAGCTCATCAGCAGAGAGGAGAATCTGTCTGCTCACTAAAGGATATGGTTGTCATGCTCATCATGATAATTCCTTCATTTTCTTAGTGGGTCCTGCACTCTCACCTGCTTCTTCTAAAAATAATGATGCATCTCTTCCCTGTTTGCTTCATCCCCTCGGCCCCTGTTGCTGTTCCATTTCTGTGTCCTAAAGCTGACTGTTGTGTGGAATATTGACTGTACCTGTAGTGCCCCAAAATGTTGTGGCTCTGCTGTTTTGGGCTGGGGCAGAATTAATTTTCCTGCCGGTGGCTGGTGTGGAGCTGTGTTCAGGGTTGGTGACACAGAGATGGGTTTGTTACTGCTGAGCTGGGCTCACACAGAGCCAAAACCTTTTCTCCTTTTCATCCACCACACTGGCCAGGCTGGGAGGAGACACGGCCAGGACAGGTGACCCAAAGGGACCAGAGGGATATTCCAGACCATGGCACATCATTCCCAGGGTATAAAGTGAAGGGGACAAAGGAGAAAGAGCAGAGACATTTGGAGTGGTGGCTTTTGTCTTTTCAATCACTGTTACCTGTGATGGAGCCCTGCTCTTCTGGAGGTGACTGAACACCCACGGGAAGAAGTGAATTAATTCCTTGCTTTGCTTTGCTTTTCCTGCATGAATTTTGCTCTCCTGTTAAATTTTCTTTACCTCTGAGACGCCCATCTGCCCTCAAAGATTCTTCTTTGTCTTCCTGGACAGTCTTTAGCCACATCTGTCACATCTGTTCTAGGTGTAAATGAGTTGAAATAAATAAGCTCAGGAATGGTCTCAAACACATCTACAGCACCTCTGAGGTCTAGGATACTTCTTATATTTATCTACACAGGTTTCCCAGGAAAAAAAAAATCTACTGTATGTATTCTTTTTTAAAGGCCTCTATAGTTTTACAGCACAATATGAAAGTGATTAGCAGTAATGAGAGCTCAAAAGGGTAATTTAGTCTTCATGTTCATTTGTTCTCAGCTACTCCTCTGCCTTCTAACAAAAGTGCCAATTAGTTCCAATTATGATGTAAATCTTTGTCAACAAAGGATTAGTTGAAGAGATGCAACTCATTTATTAAAGGTCATCTGAGTACACATCACAGGAAAACCTCTTTGAATCACCATTGATCACTTCCTCATTCACATCAATTACCTAAATGAGAGAGACTTCATAGAACACAATTGCTTTCCTCCAAGTGCTGTCCTGTTCATATCACAGCTCCTTTTCTGCCTCCATTCCCCTGCAAATGCACCTACAGCTGCAAAAAAGCAAAAAAAAACTTCAGAAAATAACTGTCTTTAATCCTCCCGAGCTCTGTTCTAACAATAAAATAAAATAAAATGTCTGTGCTAACAACACAAACCACTTGAGAAGTGGAAAAGAAAAAAATAGTCCTGAATTAGGTTTATACTCATTTATGTTGACTATAAGAGTCACTTCATGGGAGTTCCTTAAATCTTCTTCAGACGACTTTAAGCCATTTATTTCAATTTGCAATTCAAAATATACTTTCTTTCCAGCAATGTTGCAAGCTCCTGCTGGGATCAAATAGTCCATCTGGTGTCTCTTGTACCTTTAACATCTTCCTCTCAGGTGAAAGGCAGGCATTCAGCCCTCATTTACCTGGCTGGCTCTTTCTGCTGCAGTACCTAGTGATTCTCTCAGTTTTGACTGAACAGTGTTTAAAAAGATCTTAGTGGAAATTATTTGTCAGTATAAAAAGATTATGCTGAACATAATCAAATTTCTAACCTCACTACTCATTAAGATATTGACAAATTAAGGGGTAAGCCCGATGCATTATATCTTCCTTTATTCAGGTACTGCAATCTAAATTTGAGTTGGTTTGTTATGCTTAGAATTTCCACTTTCTGAACTTTCTGATTTTATTCGAGTTCTCTAGACTGGATTATGCTGACCTGCCAAATCAGCCTGGCTTTCTTATCTGCTGGCCACATGCATGCCTGTCTTACTGATAACACTTCCTTGTAGCTCTAGTGCTCAGGCTGGCACTTCAAACCATAACCTTTCATCTGCCCAAAAACTCTGTGGTACAAACTATCCCACTCAAACTTCTTTCAGCTCTTTGGAGACTCTCCTACCATCTTTCCCCCCTCCATAAAATCAGCAAGGATCCCTTATGGAGGCAGTAGATAACCGTGAGTTTCTCGTTTTTGTGGAGCAAATGTGCTGCCCTCCACCTTTCAGATTTGCCCTCAAAATTAAATCTTGAGACAGAGAATATTGTGTTATCCTTATTTTACACCTGGCTTCAAGGGCAGCCCCTGTCACACAAGGAGCCAGTGGTGAAGTGCAGAGCTGGCTCAGAGTGATTTTATTCCATGAACCCTGCAAATGCAGAGATGTTGAGAGGGATGCAGCCTCTCCTGGCTGAGCTGGATTGGTTCTGGCCACACAAAGATAAAGGCTTTGCTCTGCTTTGTTCTGTGTTCCATGTGCTTTGGTGGCATCTCAGTGAAGCCTGTTGGAGTCAGTCAGTCAGGAATCTCTGATTTCTTCAGAGAGGAATCAGAGTGCAGGGATTGAATTAAAGCCTTTGAATGGAATGAGTAAGTGAATAGATGGAGTGAGCAAGTAAGTAAGTAAATGGAATAAGTTTTAAGTGCTTTTAGTGAGTAAAAGGTCTTAGATGCCTGAGAAGCAGTGCATGTTCTAGTGAAGGTTGAAAAACATGCTGGTGTTTCCTTAGAGGCTCCAAGAACCTGGCTTCAGACATAACAGAGTTAGAGTTCAGAACATTGCTGACATTTTTCAGTTGGAACAAGACAGGCCATGTATGCAGTTTATACACAGCCTGGTGTGCTAAGAAACCAGAATTGTAATAGGTTAAGGAGCAGTGCTCTGAGTTTGTGTCTTAGCTGGTTGGAAAGTTTTTATAAAATAACATGCACTGGGGAGAGCTGGGGCTCTATGTCATGTGCATTTTGCCATTGCATTTTGCCACTGCTTTTGCCATTTGCTTTTATGCCATTGCTTTGACCATTGCTTTGCTTTGCTTTTGCCTTTAAGCCTGAGCTACTTCTGTAATAAATAACTTTATAACAACTATCAGCTGCTTGGCATTTTGAAGAAAATAACCCAACAGCCGAGTGCCTGAGAGCACCCAGAGGTCCCAAACCTCACTTTGCCTGTTGCATGCAGCATCTCTCCCTGTTTTTGTTTTTTTTTCAGGAGGCTCATCCACGGTTCCGTGCTGCTCAGCATGGCCCTGCACAGCCCAGTCCCCAGCGCAGTGAGCAGCCCTGGCATCTGCAGCACTGAGACACCAACCTCGCTCACCCTGCAGGTGAGACAGCCACGGAGCCAAGGCAGGCTTCTTGTGTCCTGGCAAAGTGCAAGGAAGAGAGGGGTGATCCCACCACCCACCCCCAAAATCCCAAATCCAAAAATGTGTTTCCATCACGGCCACTCATAGAAAAACATCAGCTTTGTCACCTTCCCAGGTTCACACAGCGACTGGGGATTCCAAGGGCAAAGCCAATTGTTTTCCTTATTAAAAATGCTAATGTGTGCTAGCAAATGAAATGTAAAAGGAGGTGATAAACTGGCCTAAAAATAGCTTTGTTTGAACAGATGAGAAAATGGGGATTTTCCAGGCTGAGTTCAGTCAAAGACCGTGCCTTAAAATATCTCCCCCAATTAATAATTCAGGGAAGTTGAGGCAGTAAATGGCTGTTAATTTATATCTACTGATATAAACATGATTTCTCATTCTGTCCCCCCCCCCATTTTCAGTTATTCCCAGCCATATCACAATTTGTGAACATGCTGGAAATGTTGTAAATAAATATTTTCATAGAAAATCTAGGCTTGGCTTGGAAGAGACCTTAAAGATCATTCAGTTTTGCAATGTGACTGAGTGTTTTATAGAGAATAAATTTGTTAGCTTTTAGAAGAGTGATGCATATCAAGTATTTTTATTAAAATGTAGATATAGATATTTTGGTGTGCATTGGTAGACCAAAGCTGGATGTAAATTGAGCTGAATTTTGAAGAACAGTCTGAATTTTCAGATAAATCTACTCAGATTGTCAAATACCTCAAGCTTTGTAGTTTTGGTTGAATGTTTGCTTTCTCTGTATCTTAAAAAACATTATCCTTAATTTCTGACAGGCATGTGTAAGAATGGAAAATTTGTAGATGTTGTACAATATATTTATAAATTGAACATCCAGAAGAGAAATCAGAAATCTGATTTCTGCCTCTTACATTGACAAACTACACATCAGAAATAACTTTACTTTAAAAAAAAATGTAAAAATAATCTACTTTAATGAGTTTTCCATTTGAGAACCATCTCATAAAAAAAAAAAAGAGACAAAAAGCAAGAAATTGCTTTGAGCTCATGCAGTTCTAATAGAATTGTCATATGGGGGATGAAATTCTCCCAGGAATATTTGGTTCCACTGATTTCTGTGGATGGATTTATCAACAAAACACTGAAGTAACATATTGCATACAGTGAGCATCCTCAAATCATTATCCTCTTTTCTTTTTTTTGTATTTTCCCCATACTTTGTATAATCCAAGATAACATTTGTTGACACTTGTATTGGAGGTTATACCTTGCTAAAACCCTTATTTTTTTTCTTTCTTGTTTTTTTCTTTTAATAAGGATCAACTTTCTTCTTTTTTTCATTGATAAAACCTATTTTTTTTTCTTTCTTTTCTTGTTTGTTTGTTTTTTGTTGTTGTTGTTTGGTTTTGGTTTGGGCTTTTTTGTTTTTGTTTTGTTTTGTTTTGTTTGTTTGTTTGTTTGTTTTGTTTTTTTGTTTTTTTAATAAAGATCGACTTCCCAGAAACTGATTTGGAGTTCATTAAACCTGAAGCTGAAGAAAGAAGAGGTGATCTCGTGGAGCCAAGCCAAGAGTGCCTGCAGCACATTGCAAAGTTTTCACAGAAACATTCTCTCTTGCTGTAAGTTGTCCCAGCCTAACCCTGCTGGTCCTTGCTGGACCAGTCAATTGATCCAATTTGTTAAAAACAAAATTTTCCTCTGATAGAGCCTGGCCTGACTGATTTGAGAAACAACACTTGTAAATGGAAGAATAAATGACAGCAAGGGCTGCTAAGGCCCTGGAGGTGGCAGTGTATTTTACCAGCTGAGGAAAGGATTGTTTTTCCCTTTCTGTTACTCGATCTTTTCATGTCTTTGAGGCAAGAAATTAATTTTTCCTTCAAAACCTGAGATTTTTCAGGTAATGTACTACATCTGTATCAGCATCAGCAAGAGCACCTTGAGGTTCCAGGGAAATCTGCCTCCTTTAGTTATTAAACACACCCAGACAGAGCTGGGAAATGGTTTTTGAAAATCCTGCAAGGGAAGAAGTGTGGAAAGTTCAGCTTTCACACAAGGTGGACAAAGACAAAGTGGAACAAAGCACACTCTGAGCTGAGGAAGATCAGTATTCACACTCTGCTCTGGGAATGTTGTGTTACCAATTAGGATTATGTACTGCATAAAATCATTTGGGGTATAATCAGAGTGGGATTTGGAGCACAGGTGCTCACAGAGAGCCATTATACTAATGGCAGTTAATTGTGTGAATTAATCCTCCAGCAAAGGTCAAAAGGTGCATTAGTTGTGCAATAACTAAATAACTTAATTCAGCACTCCCAGTGGGATATGATGTATCTGTTAAGAAGATTTTTCTATGCTGATTTCTACATTGGTGGTCTGACCTCTTTTTTTAATTTTTTTTTTTTTTAAAAAGGAGAGACAAGTTTTCTGTTGTATTTTATGTTTAACTCAACTTCTACAAAGATGAAATGTAAAATTCTTTTTATTAGCCATGGGATCTGTGGTTTGAGGTTTTGTTATTCTGTTTTAAACTGTGAATGGGATGTCAGTGTTTTATTATGAAGAGCCACGGTGACAGTGAAATTTTCACCTGCAAAATATGCTTCAGAATGATTTAGGGAACTTCAAACCCAATGCCTGTGACCTCTGCTACCATGGCAAACTTGTGGTTTCAGGAAGAAGGAATCAGATCATTAAGAAATTAGCTAAGTCCAAAGTAATTTGTCAAGGAAGACAGCACGGGTCATTTCTCTGCTGCTTGAAACCTTGATGTCCATTTTTTTGGGATGCTGCATGGTTCTTGTCTTCAAGACTCAGTAGATGTGGAAAGTGTGCAGAGAGGACCAAGAAATACCATGAAAGGGTTTAAGCAGCTCTTGGACCAAGAGAAGCTAAAAAGGCTGAGACTGCAGTTTGGAGAGAAGACTAGAGGATGTCTGTGTATGTACAATTAATTTTTGTGAAATCATGACAGTGACAGACAAGGTAAATGCCTCGTTAAATCCTACAGAACTTAGGGGCATTCAATGAAAAAAGTAGGAAAGCAATTATCAACAAATGGAATAAAGCAGTTCTTTAGGCAGTCAGTGGTGAGCTTTTAAAATCTGCTGTCACCAAGCTGTGAAGGCAGATGACAACAGCACCACATTCATGAAGGCTAAACTCAAATTCATGGGTAAGGGGCTCAGAAATAGGTTTTACAAAGGACCAGCAAAGGGGAGATGCTGTAACATCCAGAACACAAATATTTGGGTTCTGTGGGAATATGGAGGGAAGAGAGCACTGGAAGTCACCAGTTTGGAGTTAAGGCTGAGCTAAGTTCAGTCTCAGGTCCTTGCAGGAAAGGCAGTGGTCATGTCCTTTGTTTTTCCATATTTTGTTGTTTTCTGTTCTCCTATCTTACAGGCAAAGCTGGTCCAGTAAATGAATCCTCAAGGGGAAGGGTAACATATCTAGGGTGTGAATTAAGCAATTCCATTTTTTGGTGCTTTGTAATCCAGAGGAATCTGCCAGCCTGTAAATTTTGTTGTATCTGTATCAGAGGAATTCTTTTAACCTTTCTCATTCATGAGATACTTTCTCCTAAAAAATTGCAACATGTTTGTATCCCAGCACATTATTGCCATGATACATTAAGATTTCTCTTCTTTTTTTCCATATGTCAAGAAAAAGAGAGGAATCTAGGCAGATTTTTAGTGGCAGTATCACTCTGTGATGATGCTTCAGGCTTACAAGCCTCAAATATGACTTTGAAATAAGTGGGTGTCAGTGGTCAGAAGACACAAGAAACCTTTCTGTGTGTCAGGATCCCTCTGTTCATCCTGCTGAGAGGGGAGGGAATATGTGAATGGACAGAAAATTCTTAAAGGAATGATAGAAAAGGAAGAAAGAGTGGTTAAAACCAGGTTGTCTGCATGGTTGTCCCTGTTGGAAGTTGTTGAATCCAGCAGTGTTGTAAGTTCACAAACCTGGCAGCACAGCCAGGCAGATTCTGCTCCTGCCCTGTGCAGGATCAGGATCCAGGTCTGCTGCTGGAACAGATAAACACACAGATATATTTTTATATAAAGCATCAGGAAATGGATTGCCCCAGTAGCTGGACCCAGGTGTCCCTGCTGTCCCCAGCTGCTGACACCCAGACACAAAAC
>NW_014650487.1:5161732-5186230 GCF_001447265.1 Sturnus vulgaris
CCCTGTCCCTGGCTGTGTCCCTGCTCCACCCACATGCCCTGCCCAGCTCAGACTCTTCCTCTTTGTGTCGGGGGCTCAGACCCCTGGTCCCCGTGGCCAGCATCTCTTGGCTGTTGGCCAGTGAAGGTGCTGATGAGTGGGGCTGGAGGAAATGGATGCAGCCCCACTCTGATCCCTGGCATCACCACCCAGCAGAGCAGAGGGAGCCAAGAGCTCAGCAGGCACTGCCAGCTGCCCGGGCTGGCCCCTGCAGACATCTCAGGTGTCACTTTCTGATCCCTTCCCGGATGACTGTGTTTGAAACACAAGCCCCAAAATCTCTGTCCCTAGACGAGGGCTGCTCTTTGAGCTGTGTGTGTCCCCCTGAAGGGTGGGACACTGCTCTGGAGCCAGGATCATGACAGTTCCTGCTTCTGCCATCTTCAATTCCTTCATCCATCATTTTCCTTCTGCTTTCCTGTTCCCTCTCTGCCAGCTTCCCTTTTCCTTTCTGCACTGACCTGGGGAGGATGTTTACCTGCAGAGGTCACAGAGTTCTGTAGTGAGGTGTGATCAGATCTGCTTCCACCTGGGGGAACAGTGGGAAAAGTCTTTTCTAGTCTGTCCATGGAAGAGAAACTTTAAAGTGAAAATCAGTGCTGGGGGGCAGAAATTTGCATTTTCTACCTTTGCTGCTCTCTCCTCTTTTTGCCTTTTGTCTTGTTTTCCTTTAGTACTGAACGTGAACAACAAAAGCAGATCAGAAGCATTTAAACTCTTTTTTTGCTGTTTCTTCCTCCCACCAAAAAAATTAACACGGGCTAACAAAGCCTTCAGAGAAGCTGTTTTCTTTGTTTAGCTAAAGAGACTAATCAAATCCTGAACAGAAAACTACTGAATCATTTAGGATTTCAGGTGTTTTGGTTTAATTAACGTTAAGCAGAAGGCTTTTAATATATATCTCATATGGTGGGAAATTTAGATACACCACTACCAAAAAAAACATAAACTTAACTTTTATTTAAAAAAAAAAAAAGGCTTAGATAGCATCTTAACCCTATTGACACAGAGATGCCCTTAACTGCATAACAGTCTTCAGATCCTACATGTATGCAGAATATTTTTACCATCTTCAGATCCTACATGTATGCAGAATATTTTTACCATCTTAAATATCTTATTTCATGTTTGTATAAACTTTTGCTACGACTAAGACAGTTCAAATCAAAACTTAAGACTCTCCTGCCCCACCCACCCTTTCATTTCATCTCTGATCTTTAAAGCATGTAAAGAGAAAATGGCATTGCCTCTGAGTAAAGGCAGAGGGAGGAATCTGTTATTTAGAAAACATGATACAAGGATTGATTTCTTATCTCCCTTCACAAGCTCACTAGAAGCTTTAGCTGCTTTAATCTCAACAACAGATTGTCTGGGTTGGAGGATGCTGTTTGAAATCTCTGCCTAAAGTTATCATTTTAAAGAAGTCCTTTAGCTGAGCTGTCCTGCAGAATGTCATCCAAATGTATAAAATAACCAGGCAGGCAGGGAAGTTTTAGGCCGACTTTTATCTCTTTTTCTGAGTGTGACTTTTTCACACGGATCACAAAGGCATCATCTCTCTCTCTGTGGTCACAGAAAACACGCTGGGAATTGTGGAGTTGTTTCTTGAAGCCCTTGCCACGATGATGCTTTTCCTGAATGGGTTGCTGAAAGTCAGGATTGGTGTCACAATTAAGTTCATCTTCATTTATGAACTTCTTGTCCCAAAGGCAAGAAATTAATTCACTCGGGAAAAAACACACCCAGCACTGTGCTGCTGCTCTCTGTTCCTAAACACTTGGTAATTCAGAATTGCAAAGGAAAAAAAAAGTTCTCAAGTGCCTACAGAGCCAAAGGAACTCATTTCTATGAGCTGAGAATGACACAATCCTGACAGAGTGGGGATAAGATTTTATTTTTTTTTTTTTTTTGGCTAAGAATGTCCCAAAACGTTGCAAACAGAAGGAAGACAACCCTGGAAAGAATGTAAACGCTTGGAGTTTGAGCCCTGTTTACACATCTGGATAATTAAATGCTTGTCTGGAAGCAAACTATTTATTTACTGCCTTCAACTAAATCCCTCACACCTCATTCTGAAATATTTAAGTTTGTTTAAAGTCACAGTTGTGTTATGCTATTAACTAGATGCATCACCAGCCTGGTCAAATCTAACCAAGAAAACCAATGTTCTTCCTGATTTGAGTAATTATTTGTATGAACTGGGGATCAGTTTGCTCTTTCAGAGTTTGCTTTTCAAGGCTCTGATATCAAATTAAGGTTATTGTCTGAGCTTGTCTCTCCAGGGAAATTTATTTTCCTGTTTTCTGATGTGTCAAAACCTGAGATTTAATATGCACGAGGCAAAGACATCCGAATTGTTGACAAATCAGATGATATAAGGCAGAAATTATTCTGAGGCATTTCTCACCGTGGTGAAATATGGTGTGATGACTGATCATTTTATCAACATGACATTTAGATATCTAATATCTCTGTGAGGAGTCTGGTATATTTTTTTTTATTATTATTTTTAATTTTTTTTTCTGTAAGTACAGTAAAACACGGCAAACTAGATTTTTCAAATAAATCTAGAAGTTCCTGGGAGCTTTTCTTCCCTTTTCCAAACTCATATCAGCACTAGGGGTAATCACACTCTGCATGTGTGTGCCTGTGCTCATGTTTTTGTCTATGGGCATAGATGTGCCTAAACATTATTGTAAAAGCAGATATGTTAAAAATAGACACACCTTCATTAAAAAGTCAAAGCAAGGGCAGGAATGAAAGCTGTGACTCGAAGTGTTGTGTATCTAGTTAGGAAAGTTAATTTGTAGGGGACAGATGTAACAAGCATTTAGCCAGTGACAGCTGTACCATCTTTGTCAAAAAAAATATTAAAAAATCCAACCAGTAAAAACAAACAAATAAACATCAACAATAGAGACAGCAGAGAGGAAAAGTGAAAGTGCTTGAAATGTGAAATAATCATATATATATATGTGTGTGTGTGTGTCTTTTGACACTTCATTTTTATATGACCTGAGGCTGACAGATCCAGAATATAAATATCACTTTTCTTATAAAGGCTGGTCTGCAGAAAATGCTCTCCTACCCCAAGGAAAACATGCACTTAGCTGAAAAGCAATGCACTGGGTGACTCTGTACTATAAACTTTGGTGCTACACAAAGCTTCGGGTGCTTTTAATTTCAAGCTGCATTTCTAATCTTCTTTTGCAGCCTCTCAGAGCAGCAGAGAAGGATCCTGTGGTTCTCTCGCTCCTCCTGCAATAGCCAGAGCTGCTCCCTGCCCCTGGTGCTGGGCAGTGCACCCAGCTGGGACAGCACCACCGTGTCAGAAATGCACACCCTGCTGAGGAAATGGACATTTTCTCACCCTCTAGAGGCACTGGGGCTGCTGACTTTCAGGTAAGGGGAGCTCTCCCAAGCAGGAAATGAGGATGAAGAGCAGGATCACATCCTGCTTAATTCACTGTCCAGGTTTGGTTCGCTGGATTTTGGTTTTGGTGCCTTTTTTTTTGTTTGTTTTGTTTTTGCTTTGGTGCTTTTGTTTCTCTCTGGGTCAAAGTGAAAATGGAGCTGCAGCTCTTGTGATGACCTCGAGTGTGCCAGCCCCGCCTTCCTGGCTGAGAAGGTTTTCTGTTTCTCAGGATAATGACAAGAGAATTTCATTCCCTGGAACAGATTCGGGCAGTTTCTGGTAACAGGTGATCAGTTACATCCTCAGCACTTACACATCTCCATAACCCCAAAGTGCTGTGCAGACACGAGGTGAATACTGGGAGATAAGGAGGGCTGGGATGTGTCTCTAGATTATACAATAATCTGTGTAAATCCACACAGCCCCACGTGTAACCTGGCTTTCTCAAGCACATTGGGTGAAACTTTGAAATCAGTTGAAGAAATTCTGTGGTGGTGCCTTGTGTTCCACGCCCTCTCCTTGCACTGGGAGCTGATTTTTTGTCAGGACACTTTACTGATGGGGAGATATTCCTACCCATGATGTGCCAGAGGTGTCAGGGGACAGAGCCTGTGTCAGCAGCTACATTCCCAACAAAAACTTGGGAGGCATTCTGCATTAAGTGACCTGTAAAAAATTACACCTGCAGATGAAATGATTGAGCAAATTTGTTTTATCAAGCCGTTGCTTGTCTTGGGTAAGCACAAGCTGCACCAGTTTTGCAATCTCAGTTTCATGCTGTACCTTGGGAAAAAAAATAAACCTCCTTGGGAAATGCACTGTGGCTTAATACATTTACTGCCATATAATTAAAAATAGTTATTTAATAATCTAAATCTGATTATTTTCTCTGGATGCAATTTCCTAAGAATACTTATATCCCAGGTTTCTATCTGAACTATCAGCAGTTTCACATGTCTTTTTTATGTGAAGTGGGAATGCAGTGGAAGCAAAGCTCCTGACAGATCAGATTCTGGAGCATAACATTGTTATTTATCATTATTAAATGATTAGGATCCAATTCTAATTTATCAAAGATCCATGTAGAAATGAGTATATGGACAGTGTGTTGTCTTCCAGCCTTCAGAGGAGAAAGGGAACGTGGTTGGGTTTGTCAGAGCATGCCAGGCTTTTAGATCAGACCTTTTGCCTGATTTTATTTCTGTGTCTGGGTGGCATTTCTGCAAGGGAAGAGCTCGAATGTTCTTTGAAGATGCAGCTCTGCAGGAGGGTGTGGTGCAGAGTTTCAGTTCTTTCAGGTGCTTCAGGGAATATTTCCTATTGCCCAGCCTGTCCCCCAGCTTCTCAGCCTGTATGGGTGTGCAGTGTGCCCAGTGTTCATTGTGGCTGCACAAAGATTGCTGGCAGGGAAAAGAGAAAATGTCACCCCTTTGTGCTTCTTGTGCCACCTGCAGCTGTGCCAAAGAACAAGAACTTCTGATCAGGATCTTAGATGGTTTGTCCCTTTAGTTTCTCACAGAAGATAACATCAATCCAGATGTTTTGCTTCATGGTAACACTGCAGAAAGAAGTTCTGGATCACAGAACAAATCCTCTTAAGGAAAAAACAATCTGTCCTTCTCATAGCCACAATATTTTGTTGGTGCATGAACAACCTTCAGAAACACAGAGATTACACTTCCTAAAGATGCCTGCTTTCAAAAATGTCTGGGTCGCTGATTTAAGTGCTGAGACACATGGATGTATGCAAATTGAGAGAGTGGGCTGAAGGAGAGGAGTACTTTCCATATAAATGGATTTCTGAAGTTTCTTCTCTTACTTCTCTATTTCTCAGTTTTCTATCATTTTGAAAGAAGTACAGTAACACTGGCTAGGGTCCAACCTTACTTCCCCCTTCCCCTCACTGACTTTGGATCACAGGCTCTTTAACTGAGCTGGTTTTGAACATTCATTCAACTCTATCCTGTTTTATGTTTGGCATTGACAACTCATCAACTCAGTTCCTCACTTCTATCATGCACGAAACAGCTCTCTGATTTCTTGTGATTGCTAAGACACGGCTGAAAGATCCAAGTTCATATAAAACATGAGCAGAATATAAAATAAATGCTCTTCACATATTCATGTCTATTTTAAGGACTTGTGTTACCATCACTATCAAACCATGGGCAAGGAAAATTAATTAGAGCTGATCTTTGTCTACAAGTATTGCTGACAGGAGCAACTGCACTGAATGAGCCCAAAATTCAGTGTAGTGCATCCTCTCTGCAGTGGTGACCAACAACAGCCAGGGAACACAGTGAAAATGGGCCAAACATGGTGACACTGCTTCTTCTCTCCCAGCTTTCAGTCATCTGCAGCTCAGACACTTCCTCAGAATTCTTTTCTTGTTGCAAGAGCCCTCTTGATTTTTTTTTTTCCCAAATTAAAGTTGATTCTGCATAAATATTCAGCTTACAGTAGATCCTAAAGCAAGGAGATCTGCAGCTTAGCTCTGTGCTGTGTTATTTCTGTGCACCACAATTTATCAATACCATAAAAGAGACCAAGAGTTTCCAGTCACTCCAGATTGTGGATGCTTTCTTTGGTGGAACTTCAGTTTGCAGTGTCTTTAGGAGAACCTGAATCTGTGCTGCAGGTATGTGCTCACTCTTTACAAAAGGTTCTTAAAACCATTTCTGGAAGCCTTGGCTTGGGAACTGAACTATCCTTCTTCCCAGAGCAAAAAAAAAAAAAAAAGCAGCATGTGTCCTGATGATTAAACTCCACCAGCCATTAGTGAGGACAGAGAAATGAAAACCACTGGAGAGGTTTTCTCACAGCCTGGGATAGAAGGCAGCAGCACAGAGTTTAGGGAGAGGTGTCACAGCCACCAGATCAAGCCCCATTATCGGGAATCTGAACTGGATTTGCAGCTTTCTGCAATTTCTGATTGTTTTGTTCACCCCACAGTTAAACATGCCCTTTAACAGATGTTTCTTGTTCTTTGAGTGTCTCTCTTATGCTCTTCCACTTTGCAGGCAAGCCTTAAGGCAGGCAAATGATGGCATGCAGTGCATTTATACAGTGGAAAGGAAGAACTTTCACAAATGGAAAACACAATCATGGCACATTTCACTGATAAATTCACTTGCACCCTTGAATCCAGTATTCAGACCAAGTGCATCGATTCTTAGAGCCTTAGAAGCCAATGCTTACAAAAAGGAATTTAAAGAGCCATTAATGTTTCTTTAATCAATAAAGATGTGATGGAGAGGATGGGAGGGGGAAGTGTAGAAAAAGATTTTACGCTCTTACCTCTAATTTCAGGGAAGGATGGTTATAATCTGTTGCCTGAAATATAAAATTATCCTTAAGGCAGAATTTTAGAGATGGTCCCTCCTACTCAGAGCAGCTTCTTGGTGCCCTGTGCATTTTGCTGTTGGTTTTGCTTATTGAATCTGGTAAAAAGCCAAGCTTTAGTGAGTTAGAATTTCTCTTGCTGCATGCACCTTGCATGGCACAGTAGCCAGGGAAATAACCCCAGTACACTCATTTACTGAGAGAATTTCCTCATGACAGAAAGAAGCCAAAGCAGGGTTGGCAGTGCCATCATTTATGATGTCTTGCTAGCAGGCCAATGGTTTGTGTATGTTTAGAACAACCATAACTGGGAATTTTTAGTCAGGTTATCTTGCTATTCAAGTTACTGCAAAGGAAAGTCCAAGAATATTCATTAATCAAACCAGCAAATGTCTTCAGGTTCTTTTTTGTTGTTGTTATTTTGGTTTGGTTTTTGTTTTCTGTTTTTTTTCTGGGTTGGTTTGGTTTTTTGTTTGGTTTTTTTTGGTTGGTTGGTTGGTTGGTTGGTTGGTTGGTTGGTTGGTTGGTTGGTTGTTTTTTTCCTGGCCTATTTGAGTGCACTTGCAGCCCTGTGAGGTTTCATGGCTGGGAAGGAGGAAATTGAGCTAGAATCAGGAAATAACCATGGAAGGTGTGTGTTTTTTCCAGCTCAGTGCATGGCTGCAACCATTTTGAAGAGAAAACTTTCTGAAGTATCTTGTGGAGATGCCTGCTAGGCTTAAAGATTTTCCTAGAAAAACTCCCTGCTGAATTCTAATTCCTTCAGGGCACAGGAAAGGACATTCCTTTAAAGCCATGATCCAAATCAGGTGTGTCAGACCCAGTTTTGGTTTTAGTGTCCCTCAGCCTGTGGCTGTCACTGCATTATTCTTGATTCTCACTTTGTGTAGCAGAGTGGCTGTTGCATTTCAGAGGTTCAGGTATCCAACCAGCAATCACAATAAAATGTGATACCCTGAAGACAGATTTTGTTCTTACACCTCTGAAAGCCAAACAGATTTAGAATTGTTGAATCAGATTGGGATTGTTTGAGTAAAAGGAGAATTGAAGATGTTCCCTTGGAGCTCACCATGGAATTCCCAGCAGAGTATTCATAAACCAGGTAGGGGTAGAGCACACCTTGCCTGTTTGCATCCTGTGCCTTGGCTGTGGGTGTGCATCGATATGGGCAGCAAACACAGGCTTAGGCAGAGAAATAAGATAAGGACAATTAATTTGATTCTTTGATGTACAGAACACAGTACTGATAAAGCTTTAAAACTGCTTGTGCTTAATATAAATGAAATTTAGTGATAACTGCAATGGAGATGTATGCATTGCTAGAACAGACAAGTCTTTTTAAGCAGTAGCACATGATGAATTCTTTTTTTTTTTTTTTAACTGTTTTTAACCATTTTTAGCTTTCTTGGCAATAAATATGGAGGTTCTACAGCAGAATGCTGTGGTAGGACAAATAGAAAACTATGTAGAATGTTGCATGCTTTCTGTGCATAAATGTACATTCTAGTCAGGAAGCTTAATCTAAATAATCATGTTTTCCAGGGTTTAATCTTTAGTTTTAATGTAACAGAGAAGTTTGTCTCCAGGGTGGGAAGAACCTTCTAGATCATACAAGTTTCAAATGGAAACTTCTTCTTGTTAACTTCTTCCTACTCTTGTCCTAGGATATGGTTCACCATATGGTCTCCATGACATCTTAAACTTATTCTTAGTTGTTTCAGTCAGAATTTCTCGTAGAAAAACTCTGTGAGCATCACTGAAAGTATATTTTCTGTGAGTAAATTTAACAGATCTATCTGCCAATCAATCACCCAAAGCAAAAGCCAGTGGATGGGACCTGGCCTTTGCAATGTGTGGGGTTGGGAAGGATTCACCTGATGTCTCACAGTGAGGAGTGAATTTTCTCTTTAAAAAAAAAAAAAAAAATTATGAAAATGCAGTGTCCTTTTTACTGATGGCATTTGTTATCTTTCTGTAATTTCCTTTAGTCCTTACCATTTTCTAACCTTCATCAGCTCACATGGTGTTTTATTTAGAAGCCCTCAAAGGAATGAAAAAATCACAAAGAGAAATCTGCAAGCTAAAACTATACCTTCATCATTATTCTAGTAGTTTCTTCCCTCTTCCTGTCCAACTGTTCTTAAAATACTTACACTGCCTCACAAAACTTCCCTGTCTGTTCTTTTCAACCTTTCTTCCATCCTTTCTCTCCTGGCCCATTGCATCCACCCATGCCATGATATCCTGCACCACTCAAAGGGTTTTTTGTTTTCAGCTGGAATCCTCGTTCCAATGGGTTTGTTAGTTCAGGTTTCCTTGTTTCTGCCAGACTGAATGACATGAATTTCATGGACTGAAGCTTTTCTTTATTGAAAATGCAACAGAACTTAAAATGGGAAGGGAAATGCAGAAATAAATGGTATGATACAAGGCTCTAGCTTAAAAGAAGGCCTGTGAAAGGCTCCATTGTTCTCCTCAGAGATCAAAATGTGCCAGAAAATGTAGAGAACTGAGCAGCTTCACTTACCTGACAAATGTATTCCAGCACTGGGCTGTTTGAGGCAGCACAATAAAATTAAAACAGTGAAACTGTTAGACATGAAATGCACATCTATTCCTCATTTACAGTCAGCTCACCACTGGCAGATGCTGAAATCTCAGGAGAATTTCACAGATCCACAGGGCACCTCAGCAGTGCTGAGATTTCTGTGTGAATCTGATTTAGCTGAAAGGTAAATGCCTGGCTACCTGTACAAAAAAAATCAGAGACTGAAAGCTGTCCTTATTTCTAAACCAAATTTCAATCTGTGCTCATCCAGCTCGTAATTCAACTTTTAGAAAAACATCTTAAAGTCTCAAGGGGGATGTGATAATCTGCTGGGAAGTTAAAAAATGGGTGGCTGTCAGTCACTGGCATCGTGCAGAGAGGGAAGAACAAAACTGCAGAAAGGGTGTTGAGTTTAAATGGGTGAGGGTTTAATGAGAGGAAAAGAATTTCATAACTTATGGAGAATCCAAATGGTGAGACAAGCTGAGAAGGGGACCTGCAGGTGTGACAGGTGACTGAGGACTAAACCCAACAACTATAATTTACATATTGTTTCTATTTTTTTTGGTGGAGCCTGTGGTGTTTCTGATGTGTGCTAACCTGGAACAAATATGTAAGAAGCCATGGCTGTGGAATACTCATTTCCCTAAGAGAGAACAATTAAATTGGCCAGAAGAAAAAAGCTGCAAGATAATACAGTGCAGCCAGGCAAATAAATGGGGAACACCTTGGCTCTAGTCACAGACACCAGAACCACAATTCAGTGAAGAATTTATTGACCAATAGGTTGTTCATGGAGGGGAAAAAAAACAAAAGGAAAAACAAAATAAAATAAACAAATGAACAACGAAAAAAAACACAAAAAAAACCCAAACAACAAAAGAAGAAAAAAAAAAGAAAGAAAAAATCACACAACAACAAAAAAACTTTGAGTAGAAACCTAAACCTGGATGACACTTAGCATTTAGAAACTGCAATAAAAGAATCTTACAAGCATTGTTAAGATATTTCATTTTAAGCTGGGGTTCTTTTAGTTAAATTCTCAGCTGTTTTGATGACAGGGAAGAGGAATTCTCAAAGTTCCTGCCTTTCTGAATTCACAGTCAGAGGCCACATGTCAGCAATTCTGTCAGTTCAAATCCTTCCAGAAATTGATGTAGACAGGCTGTGCTCCAGATGAGCTCCTCTTTCTGAGGAGTGTCCCCTTCAAGGCTGGAATATTGAATTTGTTGTGATAGAGTTGTCTCCCTTCTCCACTTTTAGAGTTTTCAGCTTGTGTAAATAAATAATTGCATATTCATTGCAGCAAGCCCTGGAAATCAGCTCTTCTCTAATATCCAGACTATAAAGCTCTTTTTTTTTAAGCCTGAAGTGATTTCTCTTGCATTGAATTAGAGTAAAAAAAAATAGTTATTTTTTCCTCTAATCAAGACTAATTTATGGATTACTAAAATCATATTTGATACAACTCAAACATTTGCAAGATTAATCACTGGGAAAAACCCAAAAAACCCTTCCAGCCCTAATTAAGTACCAGACTAGAAGATGGTATCGTTTACAGGCATGTGAAGGGATTTTTTAACTCAGATCTGCTTCTAAACCATTCCCTTTTATTGGCTTCTAGCAAATAATCTGGTGTATGCAAGTGTAAATAGCACAAGCAATATTAGTGGAGTTCATCAGAGTCTGCTGTGACTCCAGTGTTTCTGAGGATGTTAAATGTTTGCTCAAATACAAATGGAAGGGGGAAAACAAATGGAATTATAAACACAAATTCAGTATTGTATCCGTGGCCCTGAACAACACTGAAATTCAAAAAGAGCAACGGCTATTACATGTAGGGATTAAAAAATTCTCAGGTAATTGAAAAATGTGCTAATTACCCATTCTGTTCAAAAGACTGAACTAAGCCTCAAGCTGACCTCAAGATTTACAAGCTGAAAGGAACAGTTTAGTCACTAAAACCAACAAATTACCAAAATCTGATTTCAAAAGAATGACAAGAGCCATATTTCCTGAAGCAAAGTGCCCTGCAGATATTTCCCCACTGTGCCTGTCATTGCTCTAATCACATCTTCTGGGAACTTAGACATAGCCCTGCTTTTTTGTCTTACATCAAATCAACTCTAAATAAATCAAATGTTAGCTGCTGAATTTTCTGGAAAGTTTGGGATTAAAATAATTTTCTCGTTCTTTGTGTAGCTGGAACAAAAATATAGGATTTTGTCTCCTCATAGCATGGCGTGTTCAGATCTTGGCTGCTGTAAGGACAAGCTGTAACTGAGTAATAACATTTTTCTGTCTCACCCTGTGCCTGTGTATTTTCACTGCTCAGTAGCCTGTTGAACCAGGCAAGAAGAGGAAGGGAAAAACTCATTTCCATATTATCTGCACATGCTTGCACACAACCCTTTGCAGCAAATGCATAATTAGAAAATAAGATGATATGGAAAGGATTTTTTATTTTTTTTTTTAAATATGTAGTCCTCCTTCAAATATGTTTTGTTCTAAATAGCTATGTGAATATTAAAGTGACAACTTCTCATTCCTAATAGGTTGCCTGGAATAAATAAGTGAAAAAATAAGCCTTGCAAAAGATCTAATTTGGACCCAGGATGATAATTTATTTATAATGCATTCCTCCTCTCCCCATCGAGGCTCTCTTGGCAGTATACAAAGAATTATAAACCATATTAGAAATGTCACTAAATGTGTGCCTTAACAGACAAACAAATAGTAAAACCAGACCTGAGCCACATTGCTAAAGGCTGCTGGAAAGTGTTACAGGTTGCAGCTGGTTGCAGCCTTGAAAACCATTTTTATCAAGTACAACTTTTCACCTTTTTTTTTTTTTTTTTTTTTAAATTTAAATCAAAATATCCTCGTTTTTATTAGACGGCCTCTAGTTAATTCTGGGATCAAAGTGTACATGCTGTTCTGCTTCAGCTGGTTTTATTGAACTCAGAAGCTCAAGACTGAAGCAGCAGGTGCCATTAAACTGCTGAGCACTTTGCTTTCCAATTTATCTCTTTTTATCTTGAGAGCAACAAGTGCTCATTGCTGCAAATACGGCCCTGCCTCCTCTGTTTCCCCTGGGATTTTTATTCCTGCATTATTGGCAGAAGGTGCTGGCTGGGAGGGTGTGAAGAGAGCAGCCTGGTTTGTGCTGAGCTCCTGGAGCAGTGGCACTGGTGGCCTGTGCCATCTCCTGCCACGCTTGAAGGCTCTGATTTCAAAGGACTTTCCTCGGGGTGAATGGACAGAACAACCCTTATCCTTTAGTCATCTTTCCTTTTNTCTTTCCCAATAGCCCAGCAGAGGATGGGGATTCACTGATTTTTTTTTGGGGCAGGTGCTCACCCTCAGGGAGCTGGATCAAAGCCCAGCAGCTCATCTGAGCACTGTGGTGCTGTTTGACATTTCTTTATTTGACATTTCTTTGTTTGATATTTGACATTTCTGCCCCTTCTGGCAACCCTGGTGACTGAAAGGTCTCCAGGACCGTTTCCAGTTTGCTGCAGGTGGAGACAGAAAATCCCCTTGGGATGGCAGAGGACAACCTGCAAGTACTGACACACAAATAAGGGTGACACCATGCAGTATCACGTTTTATCTTCTTTTTCTTTCTCGGGATTAAGAGCTCAAGAGACTGAATTTTGTGTTTGGAATCAGATGTTTATTAATTCTTATCTCTATTACAGTGAGTGCTACAGCACTTCAAGCTATCAAACTAAAAATGGAGCTGGATCTCTCTCTCTACAAGGCCCTTTAAGGACCAACTGTCCAATTAAAAACTAACACCTAAATTATTTTTACTTTTAACCCAATAACCAACCACCCATGACCCACAGTGTGGATTTTTCCATCCAATTAAACAAGATCCCACCCAGACCCATGAAGAGGAAGGTGAAGAAGAAAGAAACCCCTGCCCTAAAACCTTCACCTTGCTCTCCATATATTGCTGTATTCCAAAACCTCAAATTCTCACTTTTCCACCATGTGGCATTACACACTTCTAGTCAAACTACACACCAGTGATTCCAGCTCTGTCATTCAGTTTTGGGAGCCTTTTCCACAGCCTCGGGTCAAAAGCAATGTTTTATTGAGTGTCAGCACAGAAAGGCCAAAACTCTCAATATCCAGGGTTCCCACAGTGTAGCAGATGTGCACAGAAGAGCACATCTGCTCCTTTCCTTTTTAAGGCACAACTACAGCAAATCGGCCACATTAGAACCAATCTAGGCAACTTTTGTGCGTGTGAAATTCTCTGTGTAGAATTTTATGAATAAAATCATAGAATTATGGAGGTTGGGAAAGACCCCTGAGATCATGGAGTCCAAACTTTAATGATCAATTTTGGGAAAATTGCAATGTCACAACTGCAAAATGTGAAAAGGCAGAAATGATTTTTATATTTTCAAAAGAAGTTCTTAAAGTATTGTACTTTGCCTTTCAAATATTAAAAGACACACTGTATACTTTTCTCTTAGAAGAGAGAAAATGTTCTGTTAAAAGTCAGTTTAGTTCAATCAGGTTACATCAAAATTTCATTCTCTTTAAAGAAAAATGTTTTTACCATCTATATTATCCAGCCTTCTTTTTCTGCATAATCGCTGCTGCCACACCATATTTTCCTCTTTTACCATTTTTATGATGAGATCTCCATCACAAAACCCATACCAGGCTACAGCCACCCTGGTTTCAGCCAGAATTAGTTGAGAATGTCATTTATGCTGAGTTCTCAAATGTCTGTTTCACTGACTTGGAGCCTTTCTGGGGAAGGTGTTCATTTTTTTTTTTTTTTAACCAAATTTCACAAAGTAAAATCCTAAAAATACCCAACCCGTGTTTTCAATTTCAAAAATGCTTTTGTTTAAAAAGTATTTTGGATTGTGTTATGACAGAAAACAGAAGAGCTGATTTGGGAGTAAATTATTTGAAATGAACCCTTTTTGTATGGGAAATTTCAAGCTTTTGTGTTGCTGCTCAGAACAAATGAAGTCTTCAAGTGACTGTTAAAAGTTCACTCGGCTCAGAAATTTCCTATTTCAGGTAAGAAAGAGCAGCAAGAGATCTGTAATTTGCTTCATATTTTGGGAAATTGCAGTATGTGGTAGTTCAGATTCAAAAAGGTATTTGAAAATCAGGTTTTTGGCGTTTCTTTTCCCCCCTGTGTTGCACTGTAACAGTCAATCCAATTAAGTCATCTGTGCTGTGTTTCTTGTTACAATAAAGCAAATTAATTGATTTTTTTTTTTTTCTTTTTCCCCCTGTTCCATTTTGAGAGTAAATCAGTTTTTCTTACATCTTCTATCAGGGAGAGCTCAGGAGAGTTGCAGTGCTCTGGTAGCTCTTAATGATATCTATTTATTTTGCTCTAGTTTTGCAGACCAAGATATTCGCAGGGCAGCAGTCCAGCAAATAGAAAATGTGTCAAATGATGAATTGTTGGAATACCTCCCACAGCTGGTGCAGGTAAGGAGGAAATTGATAGCCAAGGAAGTCTTCAGTCCAGATCAATAACTTCATTAAATACTTTTGATGCTCTCAGGTTGGTTAAGATATTGCAAGAGGAACGAGTAAATCTTGTCAATGGATGCAATGAGTGCCTTAAAAACGGGGCTGGGGGAGAGATTTTCCAACTCAGAGAATGGAATTGTTTGGGAATTCTGATTGGGCTTTCATGTAGAACACGTGAAGGTACTTTCAAGTAAGAAAAAAAAGTTTAAAAGTGCATCTGAACAAGAGAAATTCTGCTCAGGTGTCAGGGCTTCATTGCAGTCGAGGAAGGAAATGCTGTTGCCACAAATCACTGGGTTTTTAATAGACCACTGTCCTGGTTTAGGACAAATTTGGGAGGAAACCTCTGAATGAGGTCCCTCTGGAAAAAAAGGAAAAAAATTCGAGAGAAGCTGGAAAAAAAGAAGAAAAAGTCACCCCAAGACAACCAAAAAACCACTGTCAGCACAGACTAAAGTGGACATTTGGGTGTGGAATTGTCTCTTTAGAGATACACACTGCATTTCACTGGGAATTAATGTTCTGCAAGTTAATCAGTGCTTCCAAAGCCCCTGGTGACTGGATAGATGCTGAGCTGGGGCTGAGCAGGAACTTTGGAAATCTCCATCCCCTCACCTCCCAGCACTGCGTTTGTGATATCTGCTTATCTACATAGATATGCATTTGTGAATTTATTCATGTAATCCCCCTGCTGTGAGGCAGCAGAACCTTCACAGCTTTACAGCATCCACAGACTCCTGTGCCCTGTCACCTTCACAGCTTCTGTGCCAAAATAAGTTTATTTTCCCAACCAGATCATCAGATAAAAAAAATTAAATATAGCAGTGATAGATTTAAGTGGGGGAAGACAAGCTGCCATGTTAACACAGAATGAGGGTGTCTGTCTGTCTGTCTGTCTCACAGGTGTCTGTCTGTCTCACAGGTGTCTGTCTGTCTCACAGGTGATGTCTGTCTGTCTCACAGGTGCTGTCTGTCTGTCTGTCTGTCTCAGGGGTGGTGTCTGTCTGTCTCACAGGTGGTGTCTGTCTGTCTCATAGGTGGTGTCTGTCTGTCTCACAGGTGATGTCTGTCTGTCTGTCTCACAGGTGATGTCTGTCTGTCTCACAGGTGCTGGTAGGTCCCTGTGAACTGAAGCTCCTCTGCTCATTGCATTGCCAGAGCCAGCTCCACGTGTCTGATTGCTTTGTTCAAACCAAGCATTGGGTTCTTTTGGATTAGTTTTTCATGAAGCTGATGTTGATTGCAATTTTTTTCTGTGAAGGTGCTCAAGTTTGAGTGGAGTCTTGAAAGCCCTCTGGTGGAGCTCCTGCTGCATCGTTCTCTGCAGAGCATCCAAGTAGCCCACCAGCTTTACTGGTAAGACCACCTGCCTTTGCTACCACTGCCATTTGCTGTCACAGTGACATTTATCCATGATTCCATTGGTGGTAAATCCTCCTCTGGTACAAAATCAACAGGAAAACTACGTTTTTCTCCTTCCCTTTCTGCACTGAGTATGGGTAACTTGAATAAAAGACCCATTTATCCCTGCCTTCATCCTGCCCCTGGCACGAGGAAGAGGGACAACTTCTGCTCCCATTGGGTTTTTCAGCATCTTTTGGTTTGAGCCAAAAATGGCCTTCCCCAAAATTTTTCACTTTCAAAGGAGGCTTGCTGCTTTTGTGATTTCCCTGACCTCTCCTGAAGCTGTCAGAATTCTCATGTGTGTCAAAATGCCTCACCCATTTTTTTTGTATCAGTGTGATTTGTGAATGGTAGAGTTTCCAACAGTTCCTTCTCATGATTATGGAGATTGGAGATTATGGAGATTGTGGATGGATTATGGAGATGCACCAGGCCTGGCAGAAATTGCCATTCACCCCCTAACTCCAATATAAGGGATCCTCTTATTGTATTATTGAATTATTCTGTTTGCTGTGCTGTTACCTCAAGGCTCTCTGAGAAAGAATGTGGTTTTCTGATGTCTCAACATCTGCCCTGTGATCTGGAAATCAAACTCTTGTGTGTTTTTCTTCATTTTTTTTCCCCCTCATCTTTAGTAATGATGGATGAATTGAGCTTTCATTTACAGTTCAACTGGTTCAGATCCCTTAAACCAAAGCTTTCCTCCCTACAAAGGAAAGAAAACAATTAGAAATGTAGTCGGAAAGAAAATAATTTGAATTGTAGTCATTTGGTTGATGAAGTGTGAGGCTGGGCAGAGCATAAATAATACTTTCATACCTGCATGGTCTCTGGAAGTGTTAGTGGGGATAAAACAGAATTATTAATGTGTTTGTTTTACTGAAATGAGTAGGATAATGTGCTTAATGAGCATATCTTTCAAATAAAGAGGAACCACATTTAGTGAGCCATTTTTCGACAGTGCCTGAAACATGCCTGAGACAATTTCCACTAATATTAAATTTAGTCATACTGGATATAAAATATCCATTCTGGAGTTCTTAAATATGCCCTACGAGCTGGTAGTTTTCCTGTAAAATTAGAAATTATATCTAGGGTTCAATGGACAGGGGAACATCATTAGTTTGCCTGCTTTTTCTTTAACTCCTCTCTTATCTTCTCTGAAGAAAAATTACTGTCTACAGTCTTCTTCCTCTTTAATTTCCAGTGCAAATCCCTATTTCCTCCCAAATTTTGCTCAAGCTGTCTAATATCATCATCTTGGGTAATACAGAGCAGTGTTTCCATCCTGAATATGGATATCAGGCTAATATGGTTATCTGGCACAGTGCAATGTAAAGTGGCAAAATAAATTTATTTTATATACAGCTTACCATTTAAATGTTTAGATCACATGTTACAGCCTAAACTGAGAACATAAATGTGGCAAACATCTCTTAAAATTCAGTGCTTGCATTCATCATCTACACTCTGGGGGGTTTTTGGGTTACTCTGCTCCATCGTGTTCTTCTGTAGTAAATTGTTTTCTACCTCATATTCCATTTTATGTAATTACTCATAGTCCTGCTCCTGTAGTTTAAAAGGCAGTTTCCCAAGCCATAAATTCTACTTACAAAGTTTTCCAGTAGTTTCGTGGGGTTTATTAATAAAATCTTAAATAATTGATAAAAGAGTTCCTTCACAAGTTGAATTTCAGTCATTCTAAAAGTAAGGGAAAGCAGAGGTTCATTTCCACTTACTTCTAAAGAGACTTTTAAAAGAAGTTCAGTGATTTAATAATGTGGGGAGCACGTGTGTGCGTGTACACTCAGATAACTTCTTTTAAGAGTTGTGATTAGGTTACATTTTATTCTCAAGTGTCACATTCTGTTTCATTACCAAATTAACTATCAAGAAGCAAGGACTGGTAAAAAAATACTGTAGTAACTTTTAAAAAATTTATTTTTAATTGTAATGAGTGACATTGCAATAAAAATACTCTTAAATAATACAACAATGTGCATGCTGTACCTGCCCAAAATAAAACTTGGAAAAGAAGATTATAATATTATATAATATTGCTAATGCAATATAGAAAATTGGTGAAGTGGTTTCAGAGCCACAGGGGAGAATTCAACTGATTTCAACTTCCATGTTTTACAATAGTATTGTAAATTTAGAAATTACTAGAAAAGGAGGTGACTAGCAACACTGTAACTTATTTTAATGACAAATACTATTTATAATAAGATGTCAATTATTTCAAATTGACTCAATTTTCCCTGCAGGTCAGAGATAAGCAGCTACCCAACAGTGGTGTACCATCTCATCACTTTTTTTTAATATGAATGTTGGATGACAAATTGTTCATTCCTTTTCATCAAGCAGTGATAAGTTTGTCTGAAGATTTTATTTAAAAATAATGGGGCACTAACTGGCAAAAGTGGACAGAACAGAGAGAATGTTCATTCATGGGAATATCTTCAGCTGTTGTCAGGATATTTTCAGTCTGTTCTTTGCTTGTATCTGTTGCAGATTTTTTCCATTATTTCTGCTGTTGAGAATGAGAAGGCTCTTACACCCTGTTTGAATGTTTGAGGTTTTTCTTGTCATTTGTGTCTTTCTCCCTTCTCTAAATTCTTGAGGGATCTGGGCCATCTGCATCCATCAGTGTTTCACCTCCTCACTGGTACTTCTGGCTGCCCTCCCCTTCCCAAGCAGACTAAAATTTGCCAGCACAGGACTCGTGTGCCACTTAAATCCCATTTTAGTCTTATTCCTGGCCTTCCTAATGTCCATGAGGCACAGAGAATTACCCCCCTACCTTCCAGACATTCTCTCTGATGCTGGTCCCACCAGAGTTCCTGGGAGCGAGTTTCCCCATTCCCTGGAGCTAAACCGATTTTAGCAAAGCACAAAAAGTTATTTAAGGGGGAAGAAACCCTTCAGCTGGCTGGAAACCACTGTTCATCTCCTTGATGTTTGACACACAGGTGGATTTTTGTCAGCTTTTGTGCTGGAGCTTTAATCCACCTGGCGTGCTGCCAGGTTTCCCTCTTGCCCGAGTGTTTTTGGCTTTTGGCTGCTGTCACAGGTGGCAGAGTGGGATGGGGACAGCTGGCTGGGGCAGCAGGTGGCCAGGAGGATGTTTCACACATGGTTTGCCTTCCAGAGGAGGATTGAATAATGGGGGGAAGCATCCTGGGGAAGGTGGTGCTCGGGAGCAGGCTCCATCCTCACGGAGGAGTGGGAGCGTTTGTAAATTCTGCCACGGCACGGGAACCTGGTTGGCTGAGCTCAAGAAAAGAAAAAAAACAGGTGAAAACCTTGCTGGAAGACAAAATGTCCTTGTGTAGCTTGTCTCCCAAGTCACTTAAACTTTGGAGAATTTTCCCAGTTTTTGATAAAATGTCCTTGTGTAGCTTGTCTCCCAAGTCACTTAAACTTTGGAGAACTTTCCCAGTTTTTGATAAAATGTCCTTGTGTAGCTTGTCTCCCAAGTCACTTAAACTTTGGAGAACTTTCCCAGTTTTTGGCATTTCTGAACTGCAGGTTGACTCACAAGAGAAAAGGGAGTGGTCTGTCTTTTCCAAGTCCACGTCTTGTAGAAAAGTAAGAATGTGAGATTAAAAAGGAACTTGGTGGAATCCAGCACACCGGAAATAATGTGAATCAGAATATTGATTTCATGGCTAGAACACTTTTTTATTTTTTTCCTGTATACAGAGAAAAAGAATTGTAAGAAGCAAAAAGAACATAGCAATGTATAAAAGTTTAAAAAGGCCCCAGTTATATTTTCTGATCTCAGGAGGTTTGTGCCTCAATACCTTCTTCTCCAAAATAATTACCACTGCTTCACTCAGAACTCCAGCATTGCAACAATTGCTTCATATTTTCTGAAAGGAAAGCTATTTTTACCTGTCAAAACTGGTCTGTGTTAACAATAATCATAACTTAAAGAGTTCAAAAGAAGGAATAAATCAAGCAGATACTCATTTGTCCAGCACTCTTAATTATCTGAACATTAAACAGATGACCATCCTCCAGATCTTTTTCTTCCTGCATTATCATATCTTTCTCTGACAGTCAGAAGTTATCCAGCCTGCTAATTATTAAATGAACTTCCTAAATAGCTGTGCAGAGCAGGCTGAAAACCCCAGGCCATTAAAATCAGATGAATGTAAATACAAAAGATGCCTATTCCTGTTTTTGCACTAATTTGGTCCTTCCTTAATTCTGAGCAGAATGAAAGGAACATTTAATGGTGTGTGTAACTTTAGAGCTGTGCAGGAATAGCCAGCCCAAGGATGGGTTTGGTTCAGCCAAGTGGTGATTGTGAATCTCCCTGGAATTCAGGGAACTTGATGTGATCATTTTGTTTTGGGCTGCAGAGAACCTCAACCTCACACCTTGGGATCTTGGGATTTGAGTTCTGAAATTATAATTCTTGCTTATGTAACTCCAATCATTTGGAGACCTTTTTTCTTTTTTTTTTTTTATCTCTAGTTACTTTTGGGTCGAGTAAATGCCACCATCAGAGCATTATTTGTGTGAGATAATGATTCAGCCAACTTCTCATTATTAGCCTGGGTTATTGCCTTGTACAACAGACACATAATTATTTTGTTTCCTAATTTACAGGCTTTCGATTTTCTCAGAACTCTAGTTTTAGAAAAAGATGATGTCAAATGAAATAAAAGAGATTGTTGTACAGAAGTAACAACTGTTGAGTTTGACCTTTAGTAGTTACAGACTCAGTGAGAAAACAGTATATTTAAATCATCAAAACCATATATTTAATTAAACACATTTTAGATTTTAAGAAAAATATTTAGTATTTTAAAGTCACTTTTTGGTGTCTCTAAAGACAGAGCAGTGAACTGGCTTTGACCTCAGCTGGAATTGATAAAAGGAGGAACTGGCTAGAGGACTAGAGGACTGTGGGGCAAGACCACATTTTAAACTTTCCAAATTCTAACAAAAAGGAAAACGAAAATAAATTCCAAAGAATGAAAAAATCAAACTGGAAACACGGCAGGGAAAGGTTAGCAAAGCATCTAAGTATGGCATTTTAACATTTAAAATATAAAGAGGGAGTTTGCTTTCCCACGCTGTTAAAAATTCCAGCTTTTTAAAAAAGAAATCTGTTTAAAAATTAATAAAGCACAAAGTTATGCCTTTTTGTAATTTAGTGGATATGAGAAAATCTGGTGAGTCACTGACAAAGGACACAAGTAACATGGTTGTGCGTGTGTCTGTTTTTAATTATTTTAATGATTCTTAGTAGAGTGGATGTGCTCCTGAGAGAAATTTAGGAATGCTGCCTGTTTTTCCAAATCCTGTTCAAGCACAAAAGGGAAGAGTTCCCTGGTGATCATACATCAGTGTGAGCATGGAGTGAAGCATCATTAATTTTATTGGTACAGGCAAATATTCAGTGCACTTAATAAGTTACTGAACACAGAGATAAGTCTGTGTGTGTCCCACCTTTGGAACAAAGGAAATTCCATGCCAAAAGTCATATTTAAGGAGGATTAACGTTGTCAAGTGAAGCATAAAAAAGTCTGTAAATGCCAATTATTAGTGCAGGCTGTACTGTAATGGAAAACCACAGCATTGTGTATGTGCACAAGTGAAGCCACTCAGAGCTGCAGAGATAAACTGGGAATGGGGACAGAGCTCTGCAAAGCTTTCATTCTTGCAGCTGCTTCATCATTTAGAAGGTAGCACCAAGGAAAACGTTTTGCAGTTCATTGTTTTTCCAAACATGGCTTGTCTGATTTATCTTGCATTTGGCTCCTTTCACAGTTAAAAATTCTGGAGCTGACAAATCTGGTTTTTCAGCTATGCCAGAAAACTCCCCACGAGCTTCAAGTTATATCTGTCCTGACCCCTGCAATGATGTAGCTGGAGGTGAAAGATGGGTTTGCCTTTTGGATCTGCTCTGTGGAAGGATGGCACAGAGCTTTGGGGTGGCCTCTGGTCCCTGATGCTGGGTGTGATGGGCTGCAGTGACTCCCTGAGCAGCTCTGGGTGAGCACAGAGGGATCTCTGTACATCTCTGAAAATGTGATTTTTTTTTATTTTTTTTTTTTTTTTTAAATTTTTTCTTTTACCATTAGAAATATTTTATTGTTGCTTCTCTCACGAACAAAACAGGGAACCAAAATCTTTCCTGATGGATACCTCATGGAATCTTTGCTTGTCCCAGAGGGATTAAAACCAGAATAGTAATGTCAGGGAAATTTTTGAGCAAATGTTCATTAGTCTCTGTGGCTTCACATGGATAATGTTCAGTCATTAATTTGAAGGATGCTGAATTATTTTTGACTTTTTTTAATTGTGAAAAGCTACTGGAAAAAGATGCCTGAATCTAATCCTAGAAGTAGTTTCTTTACCCA
The DNA here is from genome assembly GCF_001447265.1 of Sturnus vulgaris. Next base: position 5,184,381 of record NW_014650487.1, read on the forward strand.
GAAATTTTCTTTAGGCTTGGCCGATACTTGGCCAACTTCAATGACCTCAAATGTCCAAATCATAAATAACAGGAACAGCTACAAGTTAAGGATGATGCAAATTCCCAAAGCAGATTATAATGATATTGCAGAGATAAAAACTCACTTGGAAATTGAACAGCATGGAGAGAATCTCCTGTGGGTCTCAGCTGAGCAGCTGGGGGTGTTTCACTGGGGAAATGGGGATGGGAAATGGGGAAATGGGGATGGGAAAATGGGGATGGGGATGGGAAATGGGGAAATGGGGATGGGAAAATGGGGATGGGAAATGGGGAAATGGGGAAATGGGGATGGGAAAATGGGGATGGGAAATGGGGAAATGGGGAAATGGGGATGGGAAAATGGGGATGGGAAATGGGGAAATGGGGATGGGGAATGGTGAAATGGGGATGGGGATGGGGATTAGAAATGGGGATGGGGATGGGAAATGGGGATGGGGAAATGGTGATGGGAAATGGGGAGGGATGAGAAATGGGGATGGGGAAATGGGGAAGGGAAATGAGGAAATGGGGATGAGAAATGGGGATGGAGAAATGGGAAAGGGAATGGGGAAATGGGGATGGGAAATGGAGATGGGAAATCGGGATGGGGAAATGGGGATGAGGAAATGGGGATGGGGATGGGGAATGGGAATAGGAAATAGGGATGGGGATGAGGATGGGAAATGGGGATGGGGATGGGAAAATGGGGATGGGAAATGGAGAAATGAGGAAATGGGGATGGGGATGAGGATGAGGAAATGGGGATGGGAAATGGGAAATGGGGATGGGGAAATGCTGCCTCTGCACCCTGAGCAGCCCTGCAGCTGAGAGGGCTCCTCTGTGCTGCAGCCTGGTGGTGCTCCTGATCCTGAGTGCTCAGGTGAAATACAGGATACAAACTTTTCAGGTGTACCATCTAAAAAAAAAAAAAAAAATCAGTTTAGTTGCATTGCATGATTTCATTTTCAGGTTTTGAGTTTTGTGAATATTTGGGGGGGGGGAATAAATTTATTTCCTTTGTGTGAAACTTTTGTGTTGCTAGAAATGGCAATTACTGTACTCAAAATGAGTCTGCAGATGTTTCAAAATTGCACCACATTATGTAAAATGTGTTATAAGTCTTGCTCTGTTATAGGTCTTTTTCCAGCTTAGAGAGCTTTTGTGTTTTAACTATAGCTGTTTGAACCAATTTTTGACAAAAATTGTCTTGAGGTACCTCAGAGTTGTTTTTTAATCCATTTTTCTTGGAACACAAAGTTTTTGCCAGATGACTTGAATAAATGCAGTTCAGGCCCTGATTTCCTAGGACTGATGTATTTGGAGTTTTTATAGTTGGGTTCCTGATCACAGCCTGGTCTGACAGGCTGGAGTTCTGTAAATCATTTTATTTCTGAACACAGGCAGTGAGAACTTCAGGAAAATTATAAATAATCAGAGACAGGCTTCAATTGGACACAGGACATCCAGTGTAATGAGTTATTGGCAGGTTAATGTTGCAGTCAGTTGTGTGTTTCCTGTGGTTAATATTTCTAGATTTAGTCATCACTCTCCACCAGCATAAAAACTGGGCCTTGGACCTTTGCCTAAATAGCTAAAACCTTAGAAGAAATAGAGAAATGAATTGGACATTGTTGAATATGTTACAGCAGTGCATGATTTAGCAGAAAATGTCTTTGTAATTTTTCTTCAATTTTGGGTAATTTTTCTTAGAAAAGAATTCCTTAATGTAAACCCAAATATAATTTTTAACACATTTTAAAGTAAAGGAATGGAATGGAATGGAATGGAATGGAATGGAATGGAATAGAATAGAATAGAATAGAATAGAAT
>NW_014650487.1:5190822-5209680 GCF_001447265.1 Sturnus vulgaris
ACCTGTGGGATGGAGACTCTCACCAGTGGTTTTCTGTAGGGTTCCTCACAGGTCATGCTCAGCTGAGCTGTGGTGGAACCCACAGGGTGGGGATATTTTACATTACCACAACAGCAAATGGCACAGAATAGGGATCTGCTCTTTCTTCTGTAGCATCTGAAGAAACCAAGCCTGAAGGCAAGCTGAACAAATCCAAAATTATTTAGAAGAGGGAAAAAAAATAGCTGGAGGGGCTGAGTTTGTTTCAGTCAGTCCTTTTACAATTATATAATGGAAAACATGAAGAAAAGTTGTTAAAATAAATACCTTTAAGAGAAATTACCTGATTTTTCCATTCTGCCCACATCACCATATATGTTTGCATATAAAGGTTCTGCAGCTAGGCAGAAAACATAAAATTCAAAGATGATATTATTTGAAAGATAGCTTTATAAAAAGCCATAAGTCACAAGTGACAGCAAATGCTCTTTAGAATAAGAAACCAGTAGTTTTCAATTAGTGTTAAATGAGAAATTATGTTATGTCAGCTGATATTAAATCGGTATAAATGTCTGGATTAGCACAAAATTATGATGTCTGGAAAAAAAAAATTTAATTTACTGAATTGATATTAATTAGGCTCATTAGCTTTAGTGTGGCAGCTGCCATCTTGGCTAATGGAGAAGGGACAGAGCAGGGATTTCCAGAGTCAAACTCATTGGTTTGGATTAATTGAAAGAACAGTCCCTCATCGTGAGTGCTGTGACACATTTTACATTCTTTACTGAGGGAAGACCTTGTTTGTACTTCAGCAAGGGAAGTGGGGCTCTGTCAGGGAAAAAAGGCTCTGCCATTTGTAAAAATTATCCTGTGAGCACTGGGCATGGGGAAGGTGAAACACTAAACAAGATTTCGATGTTTCTGTAGCATTTCCTTTGTTGAGTGTGGTATTAAAAGCCAGTATTTATTCTTCTATTTAACCTGCTCCACAATGTCAGTCATTGGCTGTGATGATTTCTGTCAGGAAAAGCACTTTAATTTAATTAAACTTTTCTATAGGTACCAGCTTCTGAGTGACTCACACAGCCCTTGGATCTCATGTATAAGATTTTTTTTTTTTGTGGGCAGGGCAGCTTGTGGAAGGGATTTGGAGCAGCCCTGGTGGCAAATATTCCTGAACTGTCAGTGTTTTTTTGTGTGTGGCACTCATTGCTTGGTCATGGCATGAAAATGGAGCCTCAATCAAAGGGTGCCTCATTTTTAATCTTTTTTTTTTGAATCAATTCAAAGCTGACATGTGCTGTCTTCAGGTGTTGCCTAGCTTTGTTATGAGGAGTTTCCAGAGCAGCGATTTAAAGGTGATTTGAACAATAATTTGCCTGGCTCACCCATGGCTGCCAGCCCGTGACTGCTGCTGCTAGGAAAAAACGTGACACTTACCCATAACCATGCCCAGGTTTGTGCTCTGTCACAGAACACACATCTTGGGAGGGATGTGGCTGATCCAGGGCAATTCACAGAGAGAGGAGAGGAGAGGAGAGGAGAGGAGAGGAGAGGAGCTCTGCATCTCAGTCCTGCATCCTCACATGGCCAAGGACAGACTCTGGGGGTGAGGAAGATGCCAACAGCAGAGCCAGGGAGCTCCGAAGTCCCAGGAGCATCGTGTGTCAGATGGCTGAGCTATATTTATTCTGCCAGTGCACTGACTGCCCCTGGAGAGCTTGCTCCACTCTTTACCTGACTCAGGACATATGGAAATATGACATCTGCTTGCTGCAATAATACTTCCACAAATGTGATTGTGAATCTTGGAGCCAGACCTGGACTTTTCATCACAACAACTGAATCTTAATTCTGTTTTCTTCTGAGCAAATGATATGCCTGGGGCTGTTATTTTCTCCCATCTGATTGAAAGATGCTGGCAAGATGGGTTCCCACGTGGGAAGGAGGTGGCAATGTTATTAAAAAGACCTATTTGCCATGGCATTTACCTCTGGCATAAGAGCAGCTTAGAAACAAACACAGCATTCTGTGGAGAGCCTATGAGAAATCAATCTCTCCTCTTTTGAAAAGGAAAACAGAAGCGCAGAGAAATAAAATAATTTCGCCAAGGTTACCTATCAAATAAAATTCAGGATGGATTTTGGTTCTTCTGTCTGCCTTAAATTCTTCTGACATGAAAATCTATGGATTTTAACCCCGAGGTTAAAATTCAGTTTAATCTGAAGAAGCTGGTGTAAGATTTCTTTGGTAAAGGCAACACCTTCTTGCTTAGGGGTTCATTCGAAGGGATTTCACTTTATTCAAAAAGTCTGCTCAGATCTGGTCCCACAGCTGAACCTGTCTTTTAAACCTAGATGAAACCCTAAGTCTACTCCCAGCAATGAAAGAGCAGCAAGGTGTCTGAAGTGAGAGATTAATTTCAGCAAGGCTCTGCAAACCAAGCCAACCCAATTTCCTGTAGGTCTCTGCCTCATTTTCCTACCGTGCCTGCCCTCCAGCTCTCCTGTTTTCCATGGTAACTAGGCCAGCTGTCGACTAGCAAAATACCCTTGGGCCATCTAAAAAAGAAAGATTTTTCTCTTACTAATGTCTTACAGCAAGATTTCCCTGCTACATGGGCTTAACTTCAAATCCCCACTTCTTTATTTACAAAGCCAATATTTGGTGGCAATAAAGCAGTGAAATGGAAGGAAAATCAGAGCTGATCAGTATTTAAAAAGGAGAAATTTAAAGTTATTTCTATCTCTGCTCTGCTCTTCTACCTTTGCAAGAGACACTATTGCTATGTATAATGTGGAGCAAAAAATTAAGAGAGGCCAAGAAAAAAAAGAGGAAGAGAAATAAAAGCAGAGAGGAAGAAATAAAACAGGTCTAGAAAAGGTATGAAGATAAAATATTCTTCTTTGCCATGTGAATGCTTGTTCTTCTTTCCTGCCACCATCTTTCATGGTCTCCTCTATTTTAATTAAATTAAAACTTGGCAGATATCATCTTATTTGAAGAACATTGCAGAGTAGCCTCATGCATAAGGAGAGCTGTAGTGTGATGAGATTTCTCCCTTAAAGGAGTGAGAATCATGAAAAGATGAAAAAGTGTGATTTGGACTCTAAAGACTCCCCCATTGAAAATTCCGATTTTCTCTCTCCTATTCCCTGAAAACAAATGAGTTATTGTTGAAGCATAAAGGGCCTCATGGTGCCACTTGATGTGAGCCATGGCAGTTGTCTGCAGTGATTCTCCTGGCCAAGTGAGCCAGGCAGAGCTCACAGAGCACTGGGATCCCACAGCCTCATCCTTGCATCCTCTGCTGTGCAGCCCTGAGCTGCCACACAGCACTGACACAACGAGGAGCCTCCACATCCCCCTGAAAACAGCCTCTGTCAGCTCTGACAGGGCCACTGTGTAGGGACACACGTTGAGAAAGAAAGAAAATGACAGAAAATATTCCAGGCTGGAGCTTCTCAGCTCTGTTCCCAGATGAGCTGGGCCAGCTCAAGGCTAGGGAGAATTTTAGGTGATAATTTGGTCAAAATAAAAAGGAATTAATACCAAGATAGAACACCTGTTGTGGTGTGTGCCCAGGCCCTGGCCATGGGGTGTCTTCTCTCTGAACCAATCTCCTTTTCTCTACTCTGGGAGTTGCAGTCCTGCCATAAAACCAAGTGTGTTTGTGAATAAACTTGGCTCTTTCTATCATGAAAAGCGACCATGGAGCCGTGCATCTTATTTCTGCTGCATTTAAAGGGTTAAAAGCCCTTTCCAGGGCTGCACCACTGCAAACAGCACCGTGCAATCTTGTCACTGCACTGAGGCACCAGCCTTGCAGGAACACTTAGAGCAGTGTTTCACCTGCTGAGGTTCATTTTCCATCCCTGTTCCTGTTAGGCACTGATTTGAATAAAGTTCCCTTTGATAGATGTTGGGGAAATAAGATAAGCTGGTCTGCTAGCTACAGCAGGGATGAAAGTAAAGATCCAGGAGACAGACATGTCAGGAAATAATGTGGGATCAGTTCTTGTTGTGTCTGTACCACCTGTGCTTAAAACACAGGTTCTTGCAGGGAGGTACGAGGGATGCTGCCTTCAAAGAAACATTAGCTCCCCATGTGTTTGAAACATATCAAATCTCATACATCCTTCCTCTGCTGCTGACATCTGAGCACCTTGTGTCTGAAAATCTGAGACTCCACTTGAAAGAGAACAGCCATGAATGTAGACATTGTTAAACAAAGCAAATCCTTGTAAGCCGGTGCAGAGCAAACAGGGAAATTAACAGCTCTGCAGAACAGGTTCTTTTGAATGCCATAATATTTGAAAAACAATGTCAGTGTCTTATCCTATTTCCCCACCCCTCTAAACCAAACTCTTCCTTTCCCGTGCCCAGAGTCATAAAAAAAAAGAAAAGTAATCTGGAAACTCTAGGATTATAAAGTAAAGATCTGTCTCAGAATGTATGAATAAAATCTGAACTGCTCCTGTTATGAGCAGCCAAGGGCTTTAATGACCTTGTAGAAAGACAATTTCAGTTTTCTCCCTGAAGCAAGTTCTGAGTTAGTATATTAATGTCATGGTTTAACCCCAGAGGGCAAGCAAGCCCCACACAGCCACTGACTCACTGTCCCCTGTGGTGGGATGGGGCAGACAATTAGAGAAGAGAGAAAATTCATGGACTGAGATGAAGGTATTGGACAGGAAAAGCAAAAGCTGAACAAGGAATTCATTCTTCACACCCCATGGGCAGGCAGGTGTTCCACCATCCACCTTGGGCACTTGGGAAGACAAACACCATCACCCCAAATTTTCCTCCTTCCTCCTCCTCCTTCCCCATCCTTGTTTGCTGAGCAGGATCCACATGGTCTGGGTCAGCTCACCCAGCTCTGTCCCCTTCTAACTTTTTGTGCACCCCCAGCTCACTCACTTGTGTGTTGGGGTGAGGAGCAGAAAAGGTTTTGGCTCTTCAAACATCTGAATTATCAACTGTTTGTCCAGCACAAATCCAAAACACAGCCCCATATCACCTACTGGGAAGGAAATAAGCTCTACCCCAGATAAAACCAGCAGAACTAAGAAAAAATAAATTAAAAATTATTATTTATTTTTTAATTAACCCACAAAGTAAAGTTACCAAAGTACTGTAGTGTTACTCATTTAATTCTGTGTTTTTGTGTATATTTGGATTGCCCAGTGCATGCAGAACCATACAGAATTAGTTCTGTGTCTTACATTGTGTTTTAAAGTGTCATGGGGGATTTTTTTAGCTCAGCTGTGAAGCTAATGGGAACCACAGATGCTATCCAAAGCCATTTTGATAGACACAAACTACCCAAACAATAGGCAGCTGAAGAAAAACATTTTCAGTTTCTCCTCCTGTGTATTGCTGTGCTAACTGTGGCCTAAATTCAGAAACAGTACAAAGCTTTGCAAGTCCATTGGCTCTCATGGATTGCTTCAATCTGAATTCATTTTGCATTTTATTTATATAGTTTGAAAGTAGAGTAGCTTAGTCACCTCCTGGATCCAAGTAATTGCTGGCACATTGGACAACATGCCAATAAAACCATTGCTTATTTTAGTGGTGATTATCCCATCTAATCCCATTCACTGCTAGCTCCCAGTGCATCACCCACTGGGAAGAGCACAACAATTTCTGTTATGCCTGGAATGAATGGCTCATTTCAGTTCCTGTGCATGGATTTACTCTGAACTCTCACAGTGACAGATTGTTGGACAATTTCAGCCTTGCTGATGCTGGTGTAAGATACTGCATGGAATTCTGACAACAAAACGTCATTTGTTCTGAGGAGAAAAATCTGCTTTTTTTTTTGGAAAAGCACAGACAGGGACGTGCTCAGGCACGTGGAGAAGGCACTGGCAAAGATGGAACCAGACTTTTCAAAATTAGTGCCAGACTGGAATGCCAAGTTTCTCATTGAATGGAAAATAATACCAATATCCAATTGATAATGTTCACGAAGACATTAAATACAATGCCTTTGTTAAACAAGGTTCTTTTCTATTTTCTTATTTCCAAATGCAGTTTTTGGAGAGGAGATTTAATCTCTTTAAAGAGGCAGTGGTGGTTCTTCTTTTATTAATATTTAAAAGCAGTCCAACCTACAGCTGTTATCTGAGCTGAAGTCACCCTTGGTATTTAATGACATTCAGAGTAAAGGATTTTCATTTCTGTAGCTTTGGATTGAAGTTTTATTAGGGTGGCATTTTTGGTGGACCCCACTCAGAGATTCTGGAGTTATCTGAGGGCAGTACTGCTGCACACAGGTGCATTTTGAAACTACCTCTAAATTTTGGTGTGCTGGTGTTCTGCTGGAAATGTTTGGGTTTTTTTGTTTGGGATAGTATGTTTATAAATTTCTGCTTTCACAGCCTACCCAATGAAGAGGAGCAGACTAGAAAAAGACAAAAGACTTTGCTAACAAATTTTTTTTATTTTAATTTTTATTTTTTACCAAGTGGAGCAGAATGAGACACTGTTAGCACTGCTTTTTACCAGGTGATCCTTGTAGCACTTATATTGATGTCATCATATTCAGTCAACAAATTGGAAAAGACCTTGTGAGGATGATTGTTTCTTGCTCAAACCTTAGACCAAGCAGCATCTATCTCTGGCAGTGACAGTGGGACCTGTGCATCATTAGAATTTCGAATTAATTCTTGATGCAGTTCATTTTCAAGGTTCATTTCATTTCTGTTTCACTTTCAAGCTCTTTCTCCTCCAGACAACACCAGTTTTATCTGGGATTCATTTTCTTAATGCAAAGTGTGTGCAGCCAACTATATTACATATCAAATAAAACATTTTTCTGCAGGGTTTGGCACCTGGCCTGCAGAGTGTGGCACAGCCTTTGTTTCCTCTGATCTGGCAATTTTTCTGTGAGTCAGCAGGACACGAATTCCACGGTTCAGGCATTCAGTGGGAGTGGGAGGAGCTGCCTTGACTGAACCTACTGAATCCAGTGGTTTGTCTGAATGCAAATTGTGTTGTGGTGTTCATAAAGAACTTAGAGGGGTTAGAAAATAATGGCAGTGTTGTGTTCCTCAAGCCTAACCCCCAGACTTTATATGTTTTCAGCAAGATTTTGTCATCAAAGGGAGATCAATGTGGTAGATTCCTGTTCTATGTTGTAAAGAATCAGGAAAACAAAAGCAAAGTACTCACGTGGTGTGTTAGAAAACAATTCCACTTTAAGCAGAGTTATTTTCTGTTCAGGGGGAATGCTTTGAAGAACGAGTCTATAAAAGCAGCTCTGTTTTGTGAGAAGTAGCGTGTGGAACTGGCTGCAGGTTTCTTGTGTGAGAGGACTGAAGAGCCCAAAACACCTGAACAGCTGCTGTTCTTCACCTTGGGGATTTGTATTGGTTACAAAGATTCAGAGAAAATGTACCACACCTCGCTCAGTCAGCTCAAGAAACACAAACTTTCCTTCTCTCCTTGTTCTGGAATAGAAATAAAGGTGAAAGGTCAGCACATGAGGCAGAGCTTTGCCCCTTGTGCCTCTCCCTTTCTGCTGGCAGGGAGAGCAGAAGGAAGTTCAGTCTTCATCCCCCCAGCCGAGCGGATCTCCTTGCCCCGTGTTTCTGTAAATCCACGGGAAATGTTCATTACTGCAGGCAGGGAGAATTGCAGTGTCCCTCCCACCCTTCCTGTACAGTAACTTCTCCCTAATTGACTTTGCTCCCCACCTTCCCCTGCAGAAATGGAATTGTTCTCAAGTGCCAGGTATTTTGTGCTTCTCAAGTGCTTGTTTTTACGTTTGTTTTTTTGTCTGGTCTTTTGTTGTCTGCAATGTCCCAGTAGCTCTACCCACAATGGTGCTGTTGTTCCCGTGTTTCTGTTTCCTTTTCTTTGATTTGCAGCACACAAATCAACACCTTTCTAGAGTTGGGGACTGGTTGAGGAGATAAACAAGCAAAGAGAGGTTTTACTTTAATTAACTGAGTAATTAATTATTAGCAGAAGCTTCCCCGTCATCCCCAGGTCACAGAGTAGATGGAGTTCATCTCCAGCTGTACATTTTTGTCATCCCTGTCACCCGTGTGTCTCCGGGGGGTTTGCACTGAGACTGGAGGAGCTGCAAAGCCTCAGTGAAGTCCTGCAGGCGGACCAGCCCTGTTATTCTCCTGTTTAAGAATGCAAACAGTAAAATGTTTTCTTGGAGGAGTGGAAAATGAAAGCAGTGAGAAGCTTCAGGCGTGTGCCCCAGCTCCGTGGCACAATAAAGCACAATAAAGCAAAATAAAGCACATTAAAGCACAATAAAGCACAATACAGCACACAGGACAGGTCAGGGGTTTTGCAGATTTCTGGGGATAATCAGGACAGATGGCAGCCTCAGACACAGGAGCTGTTCAGTGGTAGAGAAATGTTTTGGTGTGTTAATCTTTGATACAAAGGGCTGGGGAGGATAATATTAAAGTAATTAGTGCCATAATGAGCAGCAGTCTTGTTCCACTGTTTTCTTCTTCTGTGATTTGTCCTGCCTCCAACTTAGCAAAACAGAAAACAAACCTGAAATTCGCCTTCAGAACAAAGCACATTGATTTCCTTGGTTTAGCAAAGACTGATCAGCAGCAGGAGGTACCCGAGCACCCACTCACACCCCTGAGGCATTTTGTTTTCATGGAGTGGCTCTGAATTCAAAAAACCTTTATTCAGAGTTTACAAAGTGTGTGCTGGTAGGCACCACTTTTGTGTAACAAATCCCAGCAGAGCACTTGGAAACAAATTAACCAAATGATTAACAGGATTAATTATTAACAAATTATTAACATATGAATAATTTTATAATTATTAACATGTTTATAATTGACAAATTGTTAACAAATAATCCTGATATCATCAGTTAAACTGCTTTGCTCCTCTGTACCAGCTCGGTGCTAAGCCTGCAGTGAGTTACTGCAAATCCTGGACTTGTCTTCTTGGGGTTGGGTTGGGTTTTTTTTGTTACCCTGTGGCTTGACAGGCTACTTGTGAGCAAATCTGTCCTGTCAGGCATCACTCTCCGGGTCACCCTGCTCCCCTTTCTGAAGGAGACAAGGAACAGATGCTCAAGCAGCAGCAGATTTGTCTGAGCCACCTCACTCCTTCATCTGTGTGCCAAATCCTCCTCAGAGAGCAGGCTGTGTCAGCTGCCCTGTCTCCCAGCACCACAGAGGGACATCGAGGCCAGCTCACCTCTTTTTCCACCAAGATCCATCCAATTTCCTTCTTTTTTCCCCCTTTTTTTTTTTTTTTTTTTTTCTTTATTAACCTTTTCTCTATAGCTGCCAGGTTTAGCCCTGGTTCTCCTCCTCTGACACAGCAGCCTGACTCAATCCCACCTTCCCTTCTCTCCCGTGGCACAAATCTCTCAGTCCTCTTGCATTTCTACACCCAAAAAAACCCCCACACACCCACCTGGGGCTGTGAGTGGCAGGAAATGGGGCTGGGGCCACCTTGCAGACGTGGGGCAGGTGAGGGCAGAAAGGAGCAGCAGCAGCAGGAGGCAGAGGCATCTTTCAAGGCTTACCTGACTTCATTTCTAGAGTTCAGGTGAACTTCCCTCTGTGCTGTTTCACAAAGGTGACCTGGGGACAAGAGCAGACCTTGCTGAGAACGAGAGTGTTTGTCTCAAATCACAAACATGAGGGGTAAGGAAACCTCTCTGCTGTCAGGAGCAAGATGCTCCATCTAGGCCTGGCATAAAGCCAGGCTTTTATACTGAGTTCTGCCTTGCAGAATCCTGTGAATATTATCAGGAAAAAAACAACTTCACATGCTTCTTTACTGGCAGCCTTGGGCTTTAAATCATTCCAATTTTGTCTTCCTCTGTCACAGCTAGGCATCCTGTTCTAACTTGAAAATTTCATTAGTGTCTTGAGCACTTCTCCATCCCACAGCTTCAGAAGCTGCAGATTTTTTCCCATCTCCTCTGAGTTCTCACCATGGCAGGGTGAAGATGTGTGTGCCAGCAAGTTGGGAAGGCAGAACTGCAACAACATATTCGTTCATTTGCTGAATAAACATTTCAGCAGAGCCCACAATGAGCCATCACATTAAAATCTGTCCTTTGCATCCTCTTTGGGACCACTTTTATAAAAGGGACGTGGAAGTCAGACCCAGTTAGTACAAATCCTTTTGCAAGGGAAGCTCTGCAGGCTTTTAGGAGCCCAGCTGCCCCAGTGGGCAGGCAGAGAAGTCGTGTTGCTCTACCAGTTCTTTGACATGTTTTGAGTGTAGAGCCCTGTTGGAGTGTCTAAAATAGAAGCTTCTCTGAGTCCCTGAGAGAGAGAGAGAAAAGAATGCAGGGATTGAATTCAAACCTTTAGAGAAATTAAAATATATTAAACCACACTGACATGAAGTAAAAGTGTAAGTTTCAGTTTTAAGTAGGAATATTATTTAGCACAGAGATAAGAAGTGGAAATGTCTCAGTTTTAAGTAAGTGGGGATATAGTTTAAGTGCTTTAAGAGAGTAAAAAGCCCTAAAGCCTAGTTTAAAGTTCAGTAACTTAGCTCCAGATATAATGAAAACATAGCAGAGCATTGCTTGCATTTCTAGATAGAACAGATAGAACTATTTGCATGAATAGATAGAACTGCATGTGTAAATTATGTGTAAGAACTGGCACTACTTTCTTATTTTAAATTTCAGTTATAATAGGTGTAGAAAGAATGTTTTAGGTTCGTGTTTTTAGTTGATTGGATGGTTTATGAATAAAATCCCTCGTGTTGCACTGTCAAAAGCTGCCCTGTGTGTGCAGGTTGAGGATGTGCTGCCAGGGATGTGGATTTCAGCAGTGGCATCATGAATGCCTCAGCTTTCCCCATGGACTCCTGGGAGGATTCAGACTCCATTCACCCTCTGTCCTCATGGACACCTTGTGCATGAGCTCTCTCAATCTGGCCCATAATCCTTGCTCAGAAAGGAAAATGAAATCATTACATCATGCATGCATATAAGCTTATTTTCTGTAAACAATCAGCCCCAAGAATAATAAAAAAATGGATTTCCTACATTGATCTGTGTTATGCAGGGAGTAGCTCTGTTTAAAATAGTAAACCATTTTGGTTTTGCTTTTGTGCTTCCTGTTTGTGAAATCCTAAGCCTTTCATTTTAGGGAAACAAAAGCTGGTTTAGTGTTCTCTATATCTGAGAAGATTAAAGAGCTCTCTCAAACATGGAGAGGTAGCCTTTATGGATTCCCTAAATATGTACCACTAAAAATGGAGCAGGTGAATGAATGTGATTTAGATACTCAGGAGCTGATTCCAGTGCAAGCCTCAGTGCAGACAAGGCTCTGCACCAGCCTTAGAGGTCCAGTTCAAAACAGAAATCTCAGTGGTGGTTCAGGGGCATTTGTATTTGCAGGACAGAAAATTTCATCCGAATGTGTGTCTGAAAAATGCAACGTTTGGCTGGACTGAGGTCGAGCTGGGCTTTGCTTTGCTAAACTAAAATTCCTGCCCAGGTGACAATTTGGATTGTAGCAGTGATGCTTTTATTTAAAAGATAATCAGCAAGCCTCTCCCTGACGTGCTGTGGGAGTGGACTCTGGTTTTATTTGTCGTGGTCCTGTTTGGCTGCAGCAGAGTGAAAGGCCAGTGCAGGGTGTGCTGTGACCACACAGGGCTGCTCCCTGTACTGCACCCATCCCTTCCAGTGCAGCAATTGCATTTCCTGGCATGTCTGAAATGATGTGAGCTATTGACATTTAAACAGATAAAACTGTGGAATCTTGGCCTTACTCTGATGGAAATAGGAAAGAAGATGTTTATCCACTGCCATGGGTGCTCTCAGCTTTCCCCAGTTTGGGAAAGGCTCAGGGTAAGAGCACAGCAGCCTCTGTGTGCTGAGCTTTGCCTTCCACCAGGCATTGCAATGACAGCTTGTATTTGTAATTATTTGTTTTTACTAGTCTACAGGGGACCAAAAAAAAAAAAAAATAAATAAAATAAAAGGGAATTTCAGACTTCTCCAGAGAGTGTTGATGATAAACTTCTCATATCACTTCCCTTTCATGTCTAGGCATTTCTGATGGAAACACCACTCATTCTTTAAGGATTTTTAAATCCTCACATGTTCAGAGGTTTTGTGCAACTGGAAAGGCTTTTCAGAAACCAGTAGGTGATATTGTTCTGCCTTGAATTATATAGCAGAAGAAGAGCTAGAAAAATCATTGCTTCCTAAAAGATCCCTGATCACCAAAAGAGGCCTGTGCTGCAGTGGCAATACTGTAATGCCTTATCTATGATTTGAAGGAGCTGAAGAGAGGAATTAGAGTTTTTCACCCTTAAATATCAGTGCTTCGAGTAATTTCTTGTTGCTTTTTGCTTTGTGACATACTCATATGTGACATTCATTCATGTGATGTGCCTTGAAAGTCAAGAGCTTCTCTGATTTCTGTCCTGTCAAAAGCAGCATTATTTTTTAGGTCGGGGAAACTGCATTCAGAGTCAGACATTTATGAGGAATTTAAGGTTTGAGATGTCCTTAAGGATGAAGCTGATTTTTCTCACACAAAAGCAAGGGAAATCCCAGGTGATGGGCAGGGTGTTCTAACAACAACACAGAGCTGGTGATTCCATCTACACTTGCAAAAATAAATCAAACAGTGTGCAAAAAAACCTCTGGCCCACATAAAGAAAACATTTCCCAATGATCAATTTGATTAACTAAAAAAAAAAAAAAAAACCTCTAAACTCCTCAGCTTTCCTGACCCAAATAAATGTGTAATTAGATTGCATGGTGATTATTATTAAAAAGAGTATGGGATTGGTTTTATTTCTGATTTTTATGTTGACAGTAACTCCAGTTCCAAAGCTTTTGCAAGCTTCAGAAGAGCTAAAAGCTGAGTTTTTCTTTAGACCAGCACTTACCAGTAAAGAACAGAATAAAATGGGCTCATTTCACTCTTTTTAGCAGTATAGGCAATTTCAGAAATGTCTCCTCAGCTTAAAATAGTGAAAGTTTCTAGAATTGATGGTACATCTGAGACTGAAACAGTCTTTAAATGCACCTCCTAGCTGAAAGATGTGCCTGCTGCTATAAATGAACTAGCAGGAGAAAGAAATATTTAGGGATATATATTTAACACTGGACTTCAAAAATGCCACTTCTTTTCACTTTGTTGACTTTTCTTGCAGAAATAAGAAGCAATACAGGCATTACACTATGTATGACACTTAGAGATGACACTTTTCTGTTGATTCAATAGATTTGGAATCTCGTTATTTATCAAATGGGACTTGAGTCTCATTGCCTACAAGCAATAACATTTTTTTTTTCATTCTCTGCTGCCCAAAGTGACCAAAAGTAGATTAGTCTGGAGTTTATTGTTCCTGCTGGAACAGATATATAATAAAATTCATTTTTAGATACACGGATTTATTTTTTTTTTTCCCCCTCCTTCCTTCAGGCTGCTGAAGAATGCACAGAACGAAGTTCATTTCAGAATGTGGTATAAGAAACTACTGGCTGCTCTCCAATTCTGTGCTGGACAAGCCCTGAACAATGAGTTTTCTAAGGAAGAAAAACTCCTCCGAATTCTGGAAGACATTGCCACAAAAGTGAAAGCTGCCAGTGACCCAAAAAGAAAGGTTTGTTAAAAAATACTGCCCCTTCCTTCTGAGCTTCTCTAGGCAATTTTAGTTTTTCTAAGGTGATTCCTCTTTCTTTTAATACCCTTTACATAAAGAAACCAAAGATTAAACTTTATACATATTTTTCTGCTCTGAAAACAGGTAACACAGATATTTAATGGGACAACTCTCATCACTGTTAACCCTTGAGGTCTGCAGATCTTTGAAGCCATTTCAATTCCTTCATCAGTGGCTTCTCAAATGGACTTGGAGGTGGCCAGAAATAATGGCACCAAAGCTGATTGTCATTTCACTGAGAGGAATGCTCACATTCAGCACCTCACCCCAAAATATTTGACTCCTGTAGAGCTGCAGCGTTTCTTGAAAGCTTTGCTAAGAGTTGTTCTTGGCAGGGTGGACATATCCTCATTTCTCAGCAAGGACAAGCAGAGTGGAATGTGGTTAAAATCTCAAATGTAGCTCTCAGCAATGATCACTGAGATCTGCAGAGCTGCCTCCTTGGCATTAGAAACTTGCAGTTGTCTTCTGCAGTGGGTGCAGCTTTTACACTGAATAAGTGCATTTCCAGTTCAGAACTGTTAATTTTCCAGGACAGCTGGTGTTATTTACCTGGTGTATAAAACTGCTTCTTGTGGAAATCACAGCAAGGCAGAGCAGAAAGCCAAATAAAAATATACTTGCCACTGCTGGTTATCATGAATGGTCTCATGAATCTTTCTGCCTTGTTAAGGACTCAAAGATTTTCAAAGGGTTTCTCAGAAAACTCTCAGTGCTGCTACTGAGATCAGCAAAGCAAACACAGAAGTAAAAAGACAAAAATATTTGCAAAAGGAAAATCCATGTAAAGAGAAAGAAATAGTAGTAATACATTATACATCAGTGATGCATAATTCAGATTTTAGAGATTAATCTCAAGGCTGCAGTTACTGTGATAAAGCTCCCAAACCTTGCACTTGACAGAGTTAGGCAAGGGAGATCATAGAGTTGGGGCAACAAGCAGCAAGTTGGGAAGATCTTAGGGAAGGCAATAAACCCCATGAGGTACAGCAGAGCAACACAAGGCTGATCAACCCCAGTGAAGGGCATTGAACCACAATGCTTTGGGTTGGAAGAGACCTGAAAAAAATCCTTTAATTCCACTCCCCTGCCATGGGCTGGGACACCTCCCACTAGACCAGGTTGGCCCATCCAGCCTGGTTTCACAGGTAGAGATTTTATTCTGACACCCAATCCAAACTTTCCCTCCTTCAATCTGAAGCCACTCTCCTCTTTCCTGTCACTCCATGCTCTCACAGGCTCTTTCCATCCCAACCTATGGGGCTTTGAGCTGGCAGCACATCTGGGCAGGAGAAAATAAATAAATAAATAAATAAAAGCATCAATGTGGAGTAAAATTGCAATTCTTATTTCTGATACCCCAGTGTGACCTCACAAGCTGCTCTAAGGCCACACGGCTGCTGCCGGCTTGGGAAATTGCATTGCTTGTTTAAAGTCCAGAAAGACAATCTGAATAAATAAATGAATAAATAGACAACTAAATGAATAAATAAGCTGTTTTTGGTGTTCTCTCCTGTTTGCCATGCTGCAGGAGGTGTTGCACGTGGAGCTCAGCAGGCTGCAGCAGTTCCTGCAGCAGGTGAAGCTCTGCCGGCTCCCCCTGAGCCCCGCGCTCGTCGTGCAGGGCATAGAGGCAGATGTAAGTTGTCACCAGTTACATTCTCAATTTTTGGGGTTTTTTTTTTAGCATAAAGGGGAGAAGGAGATAATGCCTGCCTCGACTGGGAAATGGTCACAGTGGTATTGAGCATAAATCCCACCAGCCTGAACTCCTCCAAAGGTTGAGGCAGAGGGGACAGGATGGGTGGGGAAGGTGCTGCCTGTGTGTCACCCCAGCCAGAGATTTCATCTCTGAGCACCCCATTCCCAACCCAGCTGCCCTGCTGGGAATGGCAAGGGCACCTGGGAGCTGGCTCCCACCAGGTAGCCCTTGGTGATCAGTGCTTTCCCATCCAAGACTCCCTCATATCAGGGATGGGAGCAGCAGAAAGTCTGGAGCCAGCTCTCTGTTTGCTGAGAATTGCTAAAATATTAACATATTAAATATTCACACTAGCTTATCTGTGTCTATGACCCCTATTAAAAATGACTTGAGGATAAAGGAAACAGCAATGCTCTTCAGTGTTACTTGACTTGACTTTGACTGCAGCACTGAGATTCAGTTATTCATTGCTCAAAAATATTTTCATAAACAACATCATGCCAGGAGTAAGCTGATTCATCTCTGGAGAAGGGAAATGTATCCAGCATGAAATAAAAAACAAACCTGAGCAGCCATATATATTACCAGTTCTAACTGCCTAATTACAGCAATTTGTGCTCTATTTTTGTTCTCTGGCTCATTATCCATAGTAGACCTGATTCTAAGAGGTGCTGATCCTTTCAATTGCCTCTGACCTGTGTTTCTCCAAATAATTGCAGTTCAGCCTTGATCTGGCTGAGAACAGAAGTCTTGCAGCACCCCACAGGCTTGGGGGAATTGTGTGTGATGCAAGTCAGAAGGATTTGAAGCCTGCTGCTTCTCCCTGCTTTCAGGCTTTTGCAAATAATGACTAATGGAAAGGTATCTCACCATAAAATCCTGCTATTTGTACTGCACCAGCTTGGCTGGACAGATACAAAAACGTTTAAATGTAATGATCTGAGCAGGTATTTTTCTTTTCATTTTCCTTATATCATTATAAGCCATTATCTTTCTATAAATACATGGAGTTTCTTGATTGGACTGTGCACGTCAGTATAATCATGCAAATTAGAACTTTTAAGTGCTTATAATTACCTAAATTTAATTCATTTTGGTGTCATCTATTGATTTTACCAGTAGCAAGCCCTGCTCCCAGCTCTACCAGAGCCACAGGAACTTTTCAAGCACTCAACTGAGACATTTAAATCTGCAAACTGAGACATTTAAATCTCCAAAATTCCCTGGGGGGTTGGGATCTCATAGCTGAAAATGGCTCTGGCCCATCACAGAGCTGTGCTGTGGCTCAGACAATATTTGAAATATTTGCAATATTTGCAATATTTGCAATATTTGGAGGTTTGTGCCACTCTTTGAGATGCTCAGATGAAAAGCTTAGGCAGCTGTGTCTGGTGGAGCTCAGATGATGCTCCCTGACACTGCAAGGACAGCAGCAGCTCCTGTGGGTGCTCATTATTCCCAGGAACCAGACCATGAATTCTCCATTGTCTTAGCTGGGTTTGAGGGGTTTCCCCAGCACCCCTCCTTGGATATTTTTAATAAGGACAATAATTCCACCCCAAACTCTGACAGGATTTGCAGGGATTGGCTCCTTAATGCTTTTGGAAGCTCTTTGAGATCTTCAGGTGGAAGGAGCTGGAGAGCATGAAAGTTTGTGCTTAATTAAGATAAATTCCACATAAAATAGAGCATTATTTTCAACATTTCCTGGGTCCTCAACCAAGGGGATGTCACCAAAGAAATGAGCAGGTTCTTTGTTCCCATGGCTGATTGGCCAGGGCTGGGTTTTTTTTCAGAAAACAATGGGACCAAAGGCTTTTCAATGCTTTAAGACTCATTAGATCAATCTTACATAATTCATCCACCCAGCTCCAGGCAAAGCTTATTGTTGATAGGCCTGGGTGCAAACGAAGAAACAATTAGCACATAAAATATTATCTGTTCATATGGCCTGATATCTAAGTGAAGCAAGTTGTCTGGGGAAAAGAATTTCTTGTTTTTCACACCCAATGAAACAGTCACCAATATCAAGAATTCTTTATTTTTTTCTGCCACTGCTATTGAGCAGTGTTTAAAGCTGGCTTTTTTTTTTTTTTCATTGGTATTGTATTGGCCTGCTGGTTTGTATATGTGACACTGTTGTTCTTCTGTCTCATCTTGCTTTCCCCTGCAGTCATGTTCTTATTTCACATCCAATGCTTTTCCCTTGAAAATCTCCTTCATCAATGCGAATGCTCCAAGTGGAAACATCAATGTTATTTTTAAGGTATGTTCTTCCTCTCATCCTCAGCTCTTTTGGTATGGAAATGATCATTTAAAATTCACCTAATTTATGATTTAAACCTTGAGTCTGAGAATAGTTGATTTAGCTCTGCTGCTTGTTTATCTCTATTATTGTTGACACTAGAACTTGTAATGAAATATGTTGAGGCAACAAACTGAAGTGTCACCTTTTTCATCAACAGGGAATCAAACAAATTATGGCAGATTTTTTTTTTCCTTAGTGAAGAGAACCAGACTAGAATATAAAACTCATATTTTAAACCTAGTTTATTAATGACATCAAAGTCAGAGGGCAAGTCCCAGAGAAGAGCTAGATCAGAGTGACTGAACTCTCCTTGTCCATTTGTCTCTAAAAAAACCCCCAAAATATTGGATTTTAGAGGCTTCATTTGCCACACAAACCTAAATCTGCCCCTGTCAGCCAGCGTGGGGGAATGAGCTGAGGAGGTTGGAGGAGAGGAGCTCAAATAAACTCTGGCTCAAAATAAACTCTGCTTTCTTCTGCATTTGTCACCTAGAAAAGCTTCAGAGTTCAGGACAGCCCATCCACAAAAACAGTGCATGCATTCTAAAGTTAGTTCTCTTTCAAAAGAGCAAGTTTTCCCTGAAAGTGGATACTGGAGAATTAGAGAATACAAGTTCATGGAATGGCTGATGGATACAAAATGGTTGGTTTCCAATGACAATATTCTTAGATATTTTGCAGAATCATTTTCCAAATGTGAAATCTTAAAAATTGATATAAATAATTAAAAAAAAAAAAAAAAAGCCATCTTAAATTAACTTACCCTTTCGAGCAGCTGTGATTCTCAGAAACAGAAGTAAACTTTCCAGGCATGCTAAGGGGAGAAATCAGCAATTTTAAGTTTTTCTGAGTATTTAGAAACCTGGTTCATATGCTGTTTCATCTGAGAATTAATATTAAGTAGCAGCTTCCTACCCACTAGAGCAAACACCTGCTCATGGGGCTTTTAAACAATGACATTGGTCCTATTCAAACATTTATTTTTTTTTCCTACCTAGTGATGTTCAGCAGCCAACTCATTGTCCAGCTGCTGGAATTATTAAAGCTGCTGTCACCTCCTCCTGTCAGTGAAACATTGTGTTAAAATAATTTTTACTTGTACCATTGTTCCATTGCTTCTTCATGACAGATAACTCATACAGAAATGAGAAGCACAATAAATGATAAGGGTATCTCACTAAATTGTCTTCCCACTGTATATTTGAGGGAA
>NW_014650487.1:5209707-5225928 GCF_001447265.1 Sturnus vulgaris
TTTTTTTTTTTTTTTGCTAAGAAGAATTAATTGGAGTCAAGATTACCTTTTGATGGGAGAAAAATAGATTCAGATATTTTGTCTTTTTAAAAATGAATTTATGTCCCCTCAAATTCTTTTTCCCCAGCAGTAAATGGCTGTAGATTGGAATGCTTGTGTAAAAAGAATGTAATGAAAGAATAAAGCACTTAAAATAACAATAAAAGTTATGTATTTTACATGGAGTGGATATGGGGAAACAAAAAATCAGGGCTGTTGTTTTCACAGGCCATTTACTCAGCCATGGGTGAAAATAATCTCTTCATTAATTCTTATGGCTATAATTAAAGCCCCATTTCACTGAGATTATTGTTTGACTAACTCCATGGGGAGAGGGGTCATCACTGCTTGGAACTGAGCACGAATCACGTTATGGATAAAATGTAAATTTGTGATAAAATTCCCTTGCAAATACCAACTTTGTGAGGCTTAGTGTTAGCCAAACATTGTCATTTGTGCAGAGGGATCTAGCATTAAGTAGACTTTAAAAATGTAACTAAATTAGGATCCTACCTCCGGATTAAATTTTCCAACTCGAATAATTACATGGGAATTCTAAGCAGAAAGGCCAAAGTTAAGCAGGGATCATTTGTTTTGTACCATTTGTCGTTGTAGCATCTCAAAACTGCTCCTGCCTGTGTGTGCCACCTACTCTGTCCTCTCTGACACAGAAAGATCATTGAGAACTTTGAAGGAAAACAAGACAGAGTTCCTGAAATGAATGCAGCTGCTTTGGTGGCCTAAAAAGTCCCAGTGAAATAGGACATTATTTCTGTCTGGTATTGAAGGAGAAAACTGAATTTCTTGTGCAATTCTCTCAGATAGGTGATGATCTACGTCAAGATATGTTGGTTCTGCAAATTGTTCGAGTGATGGACAACATTTGGCTCCAAGAGGGACTGGATATGCAAATGATCATTTATAGGTGTTTATCTACAGGGAAAGGACAAGGTCAGTCTCAAATTTCAAAAGGAGCCTGTATTACATTATTCATATTTCATGTAAACACTGGTGTATAAAATTTATTCCTTCTGCTTCTCTAGAACTCTTTGGATTTTACAGCAACTTAGGGGATGATTTTTCCAAAAGCCTCGACGCTGTCAGCTTGCAAAACATTCTTAAATTCACATCAAAAAGAGGGCTTTGGAGAAAATTGGCCACAGCCACTGAAATTTTAATCTAGTGTAGTCCTACACAGATGCTTAAATGAGCCTAGATGCATGTGGCTGCAGAAAGTACCTGCAGACAAGTGATGACAGCTTTGTGCTGTTGATTTTGAAATATTATTCTTGTGATTTATGTAGCTTAGGGCAGGCCTGACTCATCTGAAAGCTCTATTTCTCTCTTTTATGGTTGTTATAGCAGAGCTGGAGCAGGGACACCAATTGCTTGCTGTAGAAATCTGCTGACAGCAGTAAGCTGGTTATATTTCCCTGACCACATCTTCTACTGGAAATAATCCTAGCTCAAATAGAAGGCTGATGTATCCAGATTACCTGCTGTACAAAAGCCATTAAAGTGGAAAAATTAAAAGAAAATCATTGCTTTCTGAGCCACAAAGTGAACATGAGAGAGGAGGAACGATCTAAAGGAAATAAGAGCAAAGTATAGATGAGTTCAGGCACAAGGCATGTGGTTGTGGTGACCTGGAAAAAACTCCTCCCTTCTTTGTAGGGATGGAAATCAGAGCTTGAAAGCTTCTGCTTCAAAGGCAGATAATACAAGAATACTATTTCTGGACATGACATTATATACAGACTCTGCTATACACCAATGCTTAATTTGATGTTTGCCAGGAGAGATGCAGGGACCATCAGCAAATTTTATTCTGTCCCTGACAGTCTCTTCCTTCCAGCATCACAGCAGCAAAAATCCCCCCCATTGTCTCTCAGTTTTTCCAGATGTTTTTCCTCATGAGTTTCCACCAGTGCTAAGATAATTGATTGAGAGTTAATAATTAGGGATAAAGAACAAGTGGTCACATAGGACACGTGTTTGGGTGCACAGGTTTTCCAAGTCCTAGGTGATGACTCTTTCCCACACAAGGGGGATGGGAGATGATAATTTCATGGTCATGCAATCACAGAAATCACTTGTCACTGAAATTCAGTGAAAGCTGAATAAATCATTAGGAGAATTGCACTTTCCAGGCGTGGTGAAGTAGAGGAGCCCATCACCAAGTGAAATTCTTGGGGAATTCGTGGTGCAGGGATGTTCTGCCAGGGGACCACACCTGGGGACAGGCACAGAGAGCTGGAAATTCAGGTCTCAGGACCAAAAAAAGGGAATGAAGGGATTGCAGCAGAGGATTCAGGTGAAGCATTGCAAAGGGCTTGGCTTCTCTCTGCACTTCAGAGCCCCAGCCTGTGACAAACTGCACCAGGATCATTCCTGCACTGCCCTGTCCCCTTTCTGCAAGCTGGGATCAGCATCACAAACTCCAGAATAATTTCTGCACCTTTCTAGACAACAGAAGTGTATTAAACAACTTTATAGATATTAGTAAATATCTGATCCTGCTTTTTATTTCTTTTTAGTTTTGTACATGTTCTACCCACTTTGAATCTCGATAAATTGTTCACTTTGAGACAGTTATATCCACAATATTGTTATTGATGATTTTATTTCTCCTTCCTTCCTTGCCCCTTTCCACTCAGTGCCCTTCATCTCTAATTTCCAAAGTGCAAGAGTAAAACAATTCTCATCTATATTTTCTGCAGCATTCATTATTTTGAAGCTTTTAATATGTTTTTTTGGTTGTTTGGGTTTTTTTTTTTCTGCATGGAATGATCAAACAACAGGCAATATGCATTTATTGACTTCCTGTGTTTTTCAAGTTGAAGATTTTTCATGCAAACTCTTTTTCCCTCTGATTAGGGCTGGTACAGATGGTGCCAGATGCTACCACACTAGCAAAGATCCACAGGGAGTCTGGGCTGATAGGACCACTGAAAGAAAACACAATTAAAAAATGGTTTCACCATCACCATCCTCTGGAATCGAGTTACCAAGAGGTAACATCATCATGAAGTTTATTACACATTTCATGCTATGCCATGGGGGGAAAAAAAAAAAAGAACCAAATTACAGCAGGCAGCAAAATCGAGTGGCTCAGACATGAGACAAACAAGTCTCATGCAGAGAAACCAGGGAATCCACTCAAATGCCACTCTCTGTCTAAGGGAATATTGCTTTTTATCAGGTGCATGGTATTGCATTTTCTATAAAATGTGTTACAGAGGTGTTTTGAAATTTAGTAGGAAAGTGAAGAGAAATTAAAAGAGAAATTGTCTTGAACTCAGAAAAAAAAAATTTTGGTCAGCTCTTTAATTATTTTTTTTTATTTTATATAAAATATATAAAGTTTTGGCAGATTTCCTGTATTTAGGAACAGCCATGCCAATACCTAGAGTTTCAGAAAGCTGCTTTATCAAAACCACCTAGTCATAGCTGAAATACAGAAAATCATGATTTTTATATCACATGTTCTCTGGGATCCCATGTAAGGCACCTGATTTGATGAAAATAAGTGTTCTGCCTGAACCAAACAATTGGAAATTTTATTTATAGAATCAAAGGTTTTCCAAGGAAATCTTTCTATCAATCCCTCGTTGGGTGAGTTTGATCTGAGGGGCCCCTGAAAAAATTTTCAATTTTTGTGTTTCTGGGACAGTCTTTATAATCTGTTTTCCAGGCAAACAATAAATTAGTGGCCAAAATTTTAAATTTAAAGGAATGCTTTGAGTATTTAGCACCCTGAGAATGAAATGCTTTTAGAGGAGTTTGTTAGTAGATGTGTATTAGGTAAACTTTAGTAATTTTGTAATTATTCCAAAGGCATTTTTCTCACTCACATTTTGACAATGAACACTTGAATTCCTCATATCTCATTTGATTCTATTAAACAGGAACAATCTGTGTAGAATGGGGATTTTTTTAAAAAAAAGTTTTTGTGTTTACAGTTTCACAGTGAAAGCATAGACAGCATTGCAATTCAAAAGTGAGGTACTGCTAATTATTGATTGAAAACTTGATTTCTTGCTGCTGTTTGTAAACAATACCATTAATGTGGAATATTCTAAAGCCAATTCCTATCCAATTTCTTCCAATTTTTTAAGTATATAAAATGCAGTCAGATCTGATTACACAGAGTATGCATAAAATTACTTCTGTGCATTCCCTTTGTGCTTGCCAGTGAATGCACTTTTCTCTTTTTTTACTCCTTCATAATTGTTTTACTCACACAGTACTGGATCTAAGGTGCTCAGAAAACTGGTCCAGAACAAACTTTAATATCCTCATTTTACAGTTGGGTGAACAAAAATCATAGAAAGCTGAAATGTTTTATCCAAGGTCATCGAAGTGAATAAGTAGCAGAGTTAGACACAAAATTCAGCCAACTCCTGAGCTGTGCCTTTGCAGGTGGGACCCAGCATCCACAGGGGATTCCTGAAAGCCTAAATACTCATTTGCCTTGTGAATTTTTCCCCAAAAATAGTAAGATCCAGATTAGGAGGGTTTGGGTTTGTATATTACATTGTATTTAGATTAATGTATATTACATTGTGATTTAGATTCATGGGACATGAACTGAGTTCTGGAGAAAAGAAAAAATAAATTATTGTAAGTACAAAGCAGTGCATTGGATGTAGAACAACCTGCATCCTTTACAAAGCAAATGGTTAAATTTGTGCATTTTCAGATCATTTCCTAAAGGTTGTTTTTGCAATATGCCTGCAGAACACTGAACAGAAAATGCCAAGGAGTTTTGTTTTTTTTCCTTAAGCACCTTTTGCCTTAAAGTTTTCTTTAGGCTTCCAGGTATCTTTGGAACACAAGGTGAAAACCTCATGCATAAAATCGTTCTTGTGCTGGAACTTTGAAATGTTTGAGTGCCATCCCTAAACCATTCCTACTCAGACCTTTCTCGTGAATCTTTTTTCAAAATTGCCTGGTAAAATTTGAACCTGTTAAAATAGCATAGCATTTGTAAAATCATATTTAAAAAAAAAAAAAAAAAATTACCATCAAAACTAAATCTGGATATTTCATGTAAGAGGTTTTGTTTTGCTCACTAGGCCATAAGGAATTTCTTTTATTCCTGTGCTGGCTGGTGTGTTGTTACCTTCATCCTGGGAGTCTGTGATCGACACAGTGACAACATCATGCTGACAAAAGCTGGCCACATGTTCCACATCGATTTTGGAAGATTCCTGGGTCATGCACAGATGTTTGGAAGCATTAGAAGGTTGGTATCTCTATGGTTTCTATAGTAAGATTTAAAGCAGTGGTCTGAAATTTCACAACTTTATCAACTCCCATAAAAAAAATACAAATGAGATTATGCTTTCTTCTTTATTTTTCTTCCTGTATTTTCCAAAACAACACATTTTTCTTGTTTCTTGAAAGTTCTAAAAAGTGCAAGAATGAGTGGAAAAGGATTAAAAGACGTTGGAGATCCCTCCTCAGTGTAAAAGAAAAATTTAAATCCTTGTTTGGTCAGGAATTTGAATGATGTCGTTCAGTAGTGACCAGAACAGAAGAATTCTGGTGGTGCCCATTGCTTTTTTTTTTTTACCCCCAACAGAAGAGGGTTCCTAAAATGGATCTCAGTCCATATATCTATTTAATTGACAACTTTCTTCTCATATTCCGAGAAGGAACCAAAGTTTCCAAGTAGACATGGAGAATAATTAAATGATGCCTCTGTGGGTAAATTTGCAAACTTTTTCCTTACCTTTTGAAGTTCCACATCAAACCACACTGAGCTCAGGGGTTGTTTTGCAAAAAATCTGATTACCTTGGTAGGTGTGATGGAGCTGTGTCATGCTAAAGAGAAATAAAGCAGTGTGATCATGTATCCCAGTTCCTAATGTGAACGTGTTGTGGAGGAATGAATTGAAAGGGAACAAGGACAGGATAATGCCAGCATGTCCAAAACACAAAGGAGCTGTTAGAGCACAGTAAGGAATGGATGAATGATCCATTTCAGTGGCCAGATGAGCAGTGTGTGTATGCCTTTCATCCATATTTTCTAAAAATTGCTAGAACAAGTATCAGAATTAAGTTTGAGCTAATTTGGGGTTTTTTGGGGTTTTTTTTTTTTGTTTTTTTTGAGTTAATCTGGCCTCTGTCTGCACTAGACTATCTCAGTGTGTTAGACAGACATAACAGCATGGGAGTATTGATATGAGGGAGCTGATGAGGATAATAAGCACTTCTAAGTCAGGCAGTCAAAAGATTTACTTGCTGTGCTTAGAATTATCATCCATCATTCAAGATATGCACCCTTAATCCTCCTTATTTGCTGTGGAAAGAATAAATCAGAGCAGAGTAATAAAAACACACCCATGCACACTCCTTGTCAAGTGCTGCATCCTTCTCTACAACAAACCTCCTGTTGGAACCTAGCAGGAATTTCCTCGAGTTGTAATTTTATATAAACAAAAAAAAAAAAAAAATCACTTAGTTGAGTGAATGACAGGATGAAGCAAATATAAGAGGAGGGGACACGACAACCAAATTTAAATGGTGTAATAGCAATAATAAAAATAAATATTAATGTTGCTGTTTTGCAGCTCAGTTATGCTACACCTTCTTATTAAGTCTGTGAAAATTTAAAGTATATTCCCTTCCACAAACAGCAGCCTCTTTTCCTGTTTCTCCATGCAGTGTGCTGCTTTTAAACTACAGAATAAAATCACACAATTACAATTTCCATTCCTGGACTGCCCTCAGGATTCCTTAGGAAAATTGATTCTCCCACCTAAGAGCAGGTTGTAAACACCACGGGACAATCATTGTTTGCCTCTGCAAATGAGCAGATACAGTATAAATGTTTTAGTGATTTATTAATCACTAAAATCTATTAATCACATTATCAATGACTATTGTTCTTATGAGTCGTGTGCACCTCCATGAAATGTAACATTATTTGGAGCACAGGAACACGGGGATATCACATTTTTTTACAGGTCACAAATTTCAGGCTCTCTCAAAATTTGAAGCTCTCAGTGCTGGTTGTTTCTCCTCATTGCCACAAGGCAAATCCTGAAACAGGTTTGGCCTCTGGTTTCTTTAACAGCTCTTATATTGTACTTTTCTTTGAGTTCTTATTCCATTTTTATTTGAGTTTTTGCACTCCCACAGTACCATACTCTAAAATAAAATTGAAAAACAGCAGCGTGAAGCTGACGTGGTTCATCCAGTCATGCTCACTTTTGTATTCCTGATTGCATGAGACCTCAAAAAGGGATCAGTAAACCTTCCTCAATTCCTGCCCTCATCTTTAAATGATTGATTAGTAAACCTTCCTCATTCCTGCCCTCATCTTTAAATGATTGATTAGTAAACCTTCCTCATTCCTGCCCTCATCTTTAAATGTTTGATTAGTAAACCTTCCTCATTCCTGCCCTCATCTTTAAATGATTTCCAATACTTCTGCTCAGTTTTGATTCCAACTTCAAATTCAGTGTTTCCTGACATGAGAGGGGAGAGGAATTGGGAACTTTCTCCATGTGCCTTCACAGTGCAGTAAATACTTTAAACAGCACTAATACCTCTTCTTTCCTTGGGTCTAGAGCTAATATTTCACAAGTGTTGGGGGGAGTCCTATGACTGTTTAACCAAGAGCATAACAACAGAGACCTTGGCACAAGAATAATTCCCAAAGTCCCATAGGAAACTTCCCTACTGAACCATGAGATTTCATTATCTTCTCTATTTTTTTTTTTAATCACCTTTTCCTAGCAGTAATAAAATGCTCCTTTCATTCTCTAACCCAGCCTCCACTTTTGACCCTACATTCCCCCAAACCAGGCAAGCCTGCAGGTACACTTCAAACAAAGGTACAGAGAAAGATTTCTTGTTTAATTTCATATTTCTTGTTTAATTTCCTCCTATAACTGCCTCATTCTTCACTCCTGAGTGTCCTGTGGTAATTCTCAGACCCACTTATACATGAATAGCTGTGATGGAATTATCCAGGACTAGGGCAGTCATAAGAGGTTTGGAAGAAGCTTCTGGCTCATGGTTTCACCTGCCATGCTTTGCCTTTGTTTTTTTGGTTTTGTTTTTTTTTTTTTTCCTTTCAGTTCTGACCAGCTCCTTTTGAACATTCTTTCCTTGGTGAATTAAGCAGCAAGAGATTTATTTAAATCCTGTGCTAACTGAACTAATCCAAAATTCAGCAGTCAATCCCCACTACCAATCACTTCCAGCACTTCCATCTGTAATTTTTTTTTTTAGTCAGGGATGTGTGGTGTGAGACTTGGTGGCAAGACATGAAATGTTCAGCTGATGGCACACTGGAAATTCAGTTTTTGATACCAACAGTGGTAAATTCTGTAAATATCCAGTCATCCTCATTTCCTCCAGCACTCACTCTTCATTTCCCTGACCTGAGCCACTGAGACCCTCTTGTCCCTTTGCCAAACTAATCCTGGCTCTTGGCGTGGTTTTCCCAGGATTTAAATCTGCTAAGTTGGTTTTCTTCTACAAAGTTAATTACTAGAGACAGCCTAACTATTCCTTTGGGAAATTCTGGTTATTAGGGAAGTTCCAAAAATATGGGAAAATTATGTTTCCCACATTTTCTTCCTAGGTTGGTGTTTTATGATAATGAGAAGCATTTCATATCTGAGTATATAGAAATGTAGAAGTGTCTCTTTTTATTTTGAAAGAAATACATTTCATCTTTAGTGTTAATAACCTAAAAAGTGTGTTAATGTCTCACTAGAAGTGTTGATTTAAAAAAAAAAATAAATAAAATTCTGGTATTTCTTTCTAGAACAGAAATGTTGGCATATGGAATAATAAGTTCTATCTCCATTTTTTTATTGTATTATATCTACATTTTTTCTCTTTTTTCCTAAAAAAAAAAATTGAGAATAATAGATTTAGCTTTTTTCTTTTTACTTTTAGAATTTTTATTTAGAGCACTCATATAGAGTCAAAAACTTGAAAGCAGAATCTAAATTCTTTTTGTTTTCTAAATTTCTTTTCTAAACAAATGTTTTGTTTGCTAAAATTTCTGCACAAAAACTTGTACCAACCTGTATTGGGTGTTGCAAGATTTCAGTGGGTATTTTCAGTATTAAGAATGAATTCTCTGGAGTTTATTTTTCTGCCATGATGGGTATGGCTTTATTGGTTTCTGTGAAATGGTAACTCCTAATTCTTTATTCACTTCCAGCACTTCCTGTGTACCACCCTCCCAAAAATCTCTGACTGAAACCCTGGAAAGATTTAATTTCATGACTGAAAGCACCTCAGTAGCCCAAATGATTTTAACAGGATTATACAGATGCTTAAAATAAAGAATGAAAGGGGAAATATGCACAAAAAAACCCTGTAGGTGAAAATTGAATTTATCAGGGAAGAAGCTCATCACTTTTGAAATTCAAATGCTCAAATTTGTCCCAAACTGAGCAGCAGAAGTTCTGAGAGCCCATGAGCAGCACGAGGTGCAGTCAGGGGCTCAGATTCATTTCTCTGATTTTTGTCTGCCCTTAGGGTAGGAGTTTATTCTTGCTGGCCTGGTGCTTTCTCTGATTTTTCAGCCTGGATGGCAGTTTGCCCTTTTCTGTTGTTGTTTCTTTATTTGGTTGGGTTTTTTTTTTTTTTTTTTGCTTGTTTGGGGGTTTTAGGTTGGTTTGTTTGTTTGTTTAAGTAATAGCCTCTTGTGGAGGGAATTCAACTGCAATGCTTTGAAATCAGAGTAAATTTTGTTCAGTGCCCACTTCATATCTTCAGGTTTTTTTTTTTTGGTTATCCTTTTCCAAGTACTCAGACAATTGGGGGAGGCAATGCTGTTTGTTCCATACCTTGTCTGTGTGGATTTGACCATATCCAGTTCTGTTCATGCAAGAGCCTTGTTCTTCTTGTTGAATTGAATTTCCTGGAAACCAGTTCTTGTCTGCTGCAGCTCTCAGAATCCTTCTTGGCTTTTCCTTCACTCCAAGGGTGGCATAAACTGCTTTCCAATATCTTCACTTTCTTGGAGAAGTTATCAGGTATTTATTCCTATTAACAATCCTGTGGGCTAGAGAACTTGCTTGATGCTTCCAGAATTCCCTCTGCTGTAGGAGCCTGGCTGCACATGAGACATTTAAATCAAATTTTCCTCCTCCCTCCTCCTTCTATTATCCACCCTGAGATTTTCTGTAGGATATGGCTCTAGAGATGGGGAGTTCAACGATAAAACAGCAAGAAAAGAGGGGAAAGACATCATGGCCACTGTCCATTTTGATAATGGCTTTATTTGGAATCCTTTTCTGCTTTTACAGATGTGCATTTTCTCCTCCTGGCTCCCATCAGAAACACTGTATTGTATCACCCCTTCCTCTGAAAGCTTTCTGTACACACTTTTTTATGTTCAAGGGAGCTGTTCTCACTCAAACATACATTTATATTCAGGGGGAGCTGTTCTCACACACAGTCAAGTATACATCAAGCACTTTTAAATTAATCTCTGTTTCTTGGTCTTCTTTTTTTTTTTTTTTTTCTTCTTTTGCTTGTTCTGCACACTAAGCCTTTGTCCTTCATCCTTAACTGGAAAGCATGCTGATGTATTTAATTCATGTAGGATTTCATCCCCTGCCCCGAGGAATTTCTTTGCAATTCAATTTCTTCATCACTGGTTGATTTTTGCATTTTGCCTGGTGATATACAAATGCCCTGCAACCATCTATTACTGTGTTTTCTAAATATCCATCTCATACTGAAAAGGCCTGTGAGCTGAATATTCCGTGGGTAGGGCCCATAAACTTGTTCTGTTTCTTTTTTTAGGTTCCCAGTTTTAGAATCTTTTTCACTGCTGAGGGCCAGCCAGGACACAAAAAGCAATTGTCCAACAACCTCTGCTAACAAGAGGAATTGCTGCAATCTCCTTGTGAATTAACTCTCCAGTGGTTTATCAATAGGGTTAGTAATAAACCCTAACAAACACAGAAAATGAGATAGTTTTAGAAAATGGTGTAAGGCATGGGGAGTGCTGCACTGAGCACTGTCAAACATGGGTGTTGGAACCCTGAAACTTGGGATTTTTGAGTTTTCTGTGCTGTCAGGCACTGACCCCCTGCACAACACTGCTTGTGACTTGAGCCCTTGGAGAAGGCTCCAAATTTGGGTGATGGGGTTAAAATCACTGGTGTGGAGTGAAATAGAAGTGTGTGATTGCACATGGGGAAGGGTTTGGAATTTGAGATTTTTATGATATAGTAATAGGTATGGGACAAGATGGAGGATTTTGGGTGCTGTCACTTTTTGGTGCTCATCTTCCTCGTGGTTTCAGGTTGTGGTTTCTGGTTGGTCATTCAGTGTCACACTGAGGGTCATGGGAAGTTAGTTATTGGGTTAAAAGGATAAATAATAGAGGTGTTCATTCTCTATTGCACTGTTCAGCTTTGTAGCAGCTGGATCTTGCTCCATAGTGAAATGTGTGTGATTGCACATGGTGAAGGGTTTGGAATTTGAGATTTTTATGATATAGTAATAGGGATGGGACAAGATGGAGGTTCTTGGGTGTTGACTCTTTCCTCCTGTCTCCTTTTTCATGCTTTCAGGCAGTAGTTTTTTTTGTTATATAAAAAATCCACAGTGCAGGTCACGAGTGTTTGGTTATTAAGTCAAAAGAATAAATAATACAGGTGTTAGTTCTTTATTAAACTGTTTAGCTTTAAAAAACCTTGTAACTAGCTGGATTCACCTCCATTTTGCTCACTTTTATCTGGTAGCTAGAAGTGTTGCAGAACTCCCTGTACTTTAAATAAGATTTAATAAACAACCAAAACCCGAACGAGAAATTCATCTCCGTGTTTTAATCCTAACTCTGAGTAACAGCAGAAAAAAATAAAGACAAACCACTAATCAAGCAGTGCAGCTGACCCCTAAATATGGGCACTGAAGGTGAAGTGTAGAAATTGGACTCCACCAGATGTTTTTTGCAGTGTGATTGCTGGTGACTGAGTGCAGGCTGCTTCATGTGTGTGTCTGTCAGGATTGAGCCCAGCCCAGCTAAGAGGGGCTTGGGCTGGACATAGGGAAGCTTCCTGTGCCTGGTTAGGAAGGACAGGACAATGTCTGAAACTACTCAAGACAAGTTTGTTCCTAAAGCAGAGCAGGTCTTCATTCTGGGAGAATCTTTGTAGGAATGTCCCAAAGGGCACCATCAGCTAGCTCACTGCAGGGAAAGGCTGAAATTCTGTGACGAAAGTGAATAAATTCTGTGACAAAAGTGAATAAATTCTATGACAAAAGTGAATAAATTCGGTGCTTGGGCTGTGGCAGAACTGGAGATTGCAGCAGAGGCTGAGAGAAATCCAATCAGGTAGAAATCCACCCAGAGAGAGAAATCATTCAGAGAGAAATCCATCCAGACAGAAATCCATGCAGAGATAAACCCATCCAGAGAGAAATCCATCCAGAGATAAACCCATCCAGAGAGAAATCCATGCAGAGAAGAATCCACCCAGAGAGAAACCCACCCAGAGAGATAAATCCACTCAGAGAGATAAATCCACCCATAGAGAAATCCATCCAGAGATAAATCCATCCAGAGATAAACCCATCCAGAGAGAAATCCAATCAGAGAGAAATCCATGCAGAGAGAAATCCACCCAGAGAGAAATCCAGCCAGAGAGATAAATCCACTCAGAGAGAATTCCATCCAGAGAGAAATCCAATGAGAGAGAAACCCATCCAGAGAGAAATCCACCCAGAGAGATAAGTCCATCCAGAGAGAGAAAAATCCACCCAGAGAGAAATCCACCCAGAGATAACTCATCCAGAGAGAATTCCCCCCAGAGAGAAATCCATCCAGAGATAAACTCATCCAGAGATAAATCCACCCAGAGGTTTCTCCAGCTGGTTTCTGTGTTCCCATTATTGCCCATTCCTCGCTCCAAGGGAAGGTTCCAGGTGGGTCCCTGTGGCAGCACAGTGCCAAAATCTGGGTCTGTCCTTGGGGCTGGGCTAAGCCCAGCTGTGACCAGCCCTGTTCCCTGCAGTGCCAGCACAGCATTCCCAAGGGACCAGGGCTGACCAAATCCCTGTGATTTACCCATCAGGAGCTCCCCCTGACCCACAGTATAAAGGGGTTTTACTGAAGTCACCTTCCCTTGCAGGCAGAGGGGCACCAGTGACTCTGCCTCAGTTTCCAGGGGGAAAATGGATGTTAACAAATGGTGATCAGAGCCCTCAGCTCAGGCAGGGATCACAGCTTGTTTTACTCTATCCATTAAACATGATTAAATCTCGAGGTGACCAATTCAGTCACTGACAGGAACAATAAATCTCTCAGAATAGGACAGTCCAATGTGTGAAATGCTTTTTTTTATGGCTGATCAAAATACTGGGTGTGTTCAACACAGTGATTTTACTGAAGATCGAGCACTGAGGCTGTGATGGCAAAAAATAATTTTAGCAAACCTGATATGCATAAAACAAAAATTAATTTCATGAATAAATAAAGCCATAATAGTTTGAGAACTTTCTACCTAAGGAATTCAGGAAATTCTTTCTAGTTTAATGTTTCTGCCTCTAAAGTTAGACATTAATATAAAAAATACTGTGGGTAAAACTGCAATCAGGAATGAGATTTCAGCTCTGTAGTTTTAAATCTTTTCTTGCAGTAGATGTCTCAAAGAGCAGCAGAAATGGCACAATATAGAGTTAAAACCTTGTAAACTGGTATAGGCCTGGACAGTTAGTTTAAGAATGTAGGTAAAAAATATATATATTAGATGCAAATTTTAATTTGTCCAGGATGTGTAGTTTACTAAGGATGCTCAGGGCATTCAGAAATCTTTCTGTGCTATGGGAATGAGGTCAGTACTAAATTCAGACCAGTTTACCCAAGGCTGTGTCCAGCTAAATCTGAAAACATCCTAGGATAATCTCCCAAGGCAACCTGTTTCAATATTTACTTTTCCTCATAGTGAGGGATTTTTGGTTCGTTTTTTTTGTTTGTTTGTTTGGTTTTTTTGGTGGGGTTTTTGGGGGGTTTTTTTTGGTATTTTTTTCTTACAGAAAATCAGAAATTCAGCTGGTACAGTTTTCTCTCTTATTCTTGTCCGGATCCATCTGTTTTAGAGCCTCCTGTAAATAGAAGAAAATTCCCTTTGGCCTCTTAAAAACCTTTCACCTCCTGAATAAACAAGCCCAGGTTCCTCAGCCTTTTCTCAGAGGCAAGTGCCACCATGAGATGTTGGTGGCTCACTCCAGTTTAGTGACATCTTACAAGTTTTTGCAGAGTATGAATTAATAAATACTAACCTGCTAATAAATATTAATCTTTATATGTGGCATCTTTCAGTATTTGCATTAGTAACCAGGATGATGGGGTGGAGAATTTTTTGTTTGTGTTTAGCAGTAATAAAATGCTCCTTTCATTTGGTGTTTATTTGTTTTTTTTGGTAGAGGCCCTTTGTGCAAGGTCCTGGTTGTGGTGAAAGTTTGGATTAGCAGTTTTTTACAAAAGGATTTGAGAGTTTTACCAAATATGAGTTGGTGGTAAGATATTGGATAGAAAAGCTTGAAATTTGACATAATCCTGTTGTTTCACTTTGCACTGGGAAAACTTCCCCTGGAATATTTTTAACATTTTACTTTTAGAAAGATGGAGATAAGGAGCTCAGGGAAATTATGAGGAGTCCAGAAAAAAAAAAAAAAACCCCAAAAAAAACCCAAAAACAATTAAAATCATTGGACATCTGAAATACAAGACTTGTGAGAAAAGGAGGAAGCAGTTGTCTGCAGAAGATTGAGAAAAGACTCAATAATAGTCTGCAAATACTTTAGAGGCTGCTGTGAGCAAGATGGAATCTTCATGTCCCCTTAGGAAAGAGCAAGAATTAATAAGATGAAAGCACAGCAAGAGTTAGATGAGGCATTAGGGGAAAAAAATGCTGTGAGGGAGCATCCTAAACCAGAAATTTGATAGGGAGGTTGGAGAAGAACTCCATCATAAAAATCTTTGAGAATAGGCTAAATAAAAATCCCAGAAGCATGTTTATGATCTTGTCCTGATAAGAAGAAAAATGGAGAATCTCCTGTGGCCCAGGCATATTTCTTTCTGTTTGCTGGTGATGAATTGTGTTGTGTGGTTGTTCCCTGTTTCATTATTTAATATATAAAAGGAGTGCCATTGATTATGTTTTTTTTACTGTGTCTACAAATGTCTATGATTACTGTGATTAAGTATTTTCACTTGGCTTTAGAGAAATGAGCACTCCTGTTCATTTATTTTGTGTTCTTCAATAAGTTTTTGGCTTTTGCTGCAAAGGATGTCAGCAGTCAAGCACTCCCTAAAAGCTTTTCCTATTTTATTGGATACATCTAAATTCCACAAAGTCATGCTGAATATTACCAGTCACTCTTGACTCAGCCAAAATGATTTTAAAGGAGGCAGGGAAGCTGATTTTTAAATGGCCAAGAGTTGTGTGTGGTTTCCCACACACTGTCCATCTGAAAAGTTGGATTATAATAGATCTGATCTCATTGCATTCATGTGTGGGACTTGGATTTTCCATAAATGCACCATTGGGAAGCTTAGATTGGATCAGAGCAAAGGTCACTTGTGCTTGGTTATCTCACATGCTCTTCCTGTTTAATATAAAAACAAGTCAGGGTATCATTCTTAAATGTTTTATACCGTGAGATATGGAGTAGGAAAAACTGAAACCATTGTTGACCTTACAAACTTTGTTAATCAGTTTACATCTGGTGTCTCATAACAAACCCTGATGTCCTCACTGGTTTTCTTGGAATGCAGCACAATTCCAGCCCACAGTGAAATCCCAGGAGATGTTCCCACCACCCCACACCAAGTTCATTTTTGCATGATGATCTCTTCATTTCCTTGAGGTTTCCTTTTTTCTTTTTTCCCCTCTCATGATTTATCACCCAAACATTCATAATCTCCAGAGGAACTGCAAAACACATTCACATGAAAATCTTAAATCTGTAAAAGCAAATAAAGAAAGAAATAAATAAAAATAAAACCCCCATAAAATATCCTTGTTTCTCACTGAATGGCTTGAGTAAACTCTTTGGTCACAGCCATAGTAAAATATTTGTCTTTAAAATCCAGCACTGCAATCAGACTCTGTCACAAACAGGAGCATTGGCTTTTTAACTGATTTCTGCTATAAAACCCCAAAGGGTTCACTGGGGGGAAAAAGA
>NW_014650487.1:5226183-5239264 GCF_001447265.1 Sturnus vulgaris
TAAGGTAATGTGATAAGCTTTAATGATTTGGGGCTGTACATCTTTGGTCAATCTCAAGCCATATTAGTTCTCTCAGTGAGGCTTTTCTTTTCTAAAAATAAAGGTACCAGACACTAGAATTACACAATAGAGGTCATTCAGCAATGCTTCAATTCCATATTTCTTTATCACACCATAAATAAGAAAAAAAAAAAAAAGGCTTTTTGTTCTACAGAGATATGGAAAAAGGCTTTTACTTGAAAGTATTTCATCCCACCAGTTTTTTTAAAGTGATGCCAGGCATTTCTTCAGTTTGATGGAGGCAGCCAGTTGTGCCAATCCAGATTTTTGGCCAGGGGGGTTTGTCCAATTACAGTCATTGGTCATCAAATATCTCATGCATGTAAAGTACCACAGACCTCAGCTGGGAACTTGGGGTGTTTGGGGTAAGAAATATTTAATGTTTGTCACTTTTAGATAAGTTCATGTGAGAAAGGGATGGGATGGAGAGAGGAACAAGGGAAGGCCTTTGGATGAACTGCTCATCCTCTGGATAAATGCCAGAGTGGAATGTGACCTCGGCATTCTGCCCCAGAAGAGGCTGCCTGTTCAAGATTAGGTACTGATTAAAATGCAGAAAATGCATTAATTAAAATACAGTCCTGAGTGAGACACAACACTGGAGCCCGTGCACCAGGGTGGGGTCCCTGTGCCCAGGGTGTGGTTCCTGCAGCACAGGGGCACCCTTGGCTTTTCTCCTTCTGGTGTCGATTTTATCAATTTTCCATCATCGTGATGGGCAGGGACTGGACTGGATTGTTTTGTCATTTTGCTGGAGAATTTTCCCTTTGTTGGGAATTTCAGAATTTTACTCATTCAGAGAGAAGGGGTTTGCTTTCTCCATTTCAAGGAAAGGCCCTGCTTTGCTTTCCCTAGCAGAGCCCTGTCTTTCAAACCAAAACTCCCTTCTAGTTGATTATTATCCAAAGGAGTTTGTGAAAGCAGCAAGAATATTTTATATCAATGCACAGACACTCCTCCTGTCAATTGGTTTTTCAGAATCCTTGAAGTTCTGTTCAGGGAGCAAGCATCTCTTCCCACTGAAACTTTATTTTATAATTCTATTGTGAGAAATGGCCCTGCTGGTCCTTCTAGTGGGTCTTGTTTCCCATATTCTCAGTTGGCTTTATGTGAGGTTGTTTTGTTTTGTTTTGGTGTTGATTTTCTGGGTTTTTTTTGTTTGTTTGTTGATTTTTTTGTTTTTTTTGGTTGGTTGGTTGGGTTTTTTTTACTTTTGTGTGGTTTTTTATTTGGTTGGGTTTTTTGTTTTTTGTTTGTTTTTTGCTGGTTTTGGTTTTGTTGGGTTTTTTTAATTTACATTGCAAAATGTTCCCTTTGTGAACAGCCAGGTTCAGCATCCAGGGGTTGCAGGGTTTACCTTGTGGGAGAGGCTCTGATATCCAAAGACCTTAAACAGAGCAGGAGAAATCGAATTCCTAGATCATATTTTGTATGTTGACAAGGGAGGACTGGCCTAAAGCCCCAGAACGTATTCACAAAAGATACTGAGAAATTTAAGAACCTTTTAAAAGCGTTCTCAGTCATGCCACACGTAAAACGAATCAATAAATAATGTAAATATTAAAATATCAGTTGTGTGTTCACCCAGAATCCTTTAGGAACAGCAGTAAGAGAAATGACAAATGTTGCAGTCATTACATTAAGGGGAAGTTGGCCCACAGCCCAACCCAGCAATGTTAAACATCATATTTCTTCCAGTAAAGTAATTTCTGATTGCAGGATCTATTTTCAGCTCAAGTAGCTCAATGTGGGAGACTTGCACTAGCTCAGAAAGGGCTGTGTTTTCATGGTGTGATTCTCTCCCTTGATGCAGTTGGACATCAGAAATCAAATATGAATTTTGAACGAAATGCATCATATTTATAGAGGTAGTTTTGGACTTGGAATATGTTAGCCCAGGAACAAATTTGGGGTTTAGACATTCTTGAGATGCTAAAATGCTTTCAAATCAGGATTTTCATTGGCCCTCTAGCCACATGCACATCGAGATGTGAACATTGATAATTTTCTCTATCTCTCTCTCTTTCCTATGGGCTTCAACAAATTGAATTTCATTATTCTAATTGTATTAATTTATTTAACACTTCGTGTCTATTTTAAATACCACTGATAAAAAATAAGATAAAAGACAAATGAATGAACGAGTGAAAGAAGGTTCTGGGAAAACCTGAACTCTGAGGAATCAATAATAGACACAGATTTGTAGTTCTTTGGGATCTACAGCACAAAACTGCAATAATATAACTATTTAATATAACCCTCTGAACGTGCACTCACATCTTACATCACACAGAAAAATGTGGAGGGAAATAATTTTTATTGTGGACCTTCATCATTTCCAGTAGTACTTTGCTGAATTGAATAATTTTTTTTTTTTTAAAAAAAACCACCTTAGTGGCCTGGACTGCTTGGAGGTGAAAAACAACCAAGGGAGATTCAAAGTCAGCTGCCATGGGAGCTTTTCCAAACATAAAAGTGGGAAGGCCACCTGAGCATTTATTGTGACTTAAACTTCCAGCTGTAGCCTATAATCTGTATATAAACCTATGACAACTTGTTTTTCTTTCTGCAGTGATGGAAGGCAGGCACTTTTCTGGGAGGATGAGGAGAACTCCCAGGGAAGCTCATCTGTCTCATTTATGAATCCATCAGGAAGCAATGGGTTGACTCAGCCCATGTTTGAGGTTTTAGCAAGAAATAAACATCCTGAGATTTATTTCTGCATTTGAACTGACCAAGAACACCGAGTTTATTGAAATTTATTTTGAATGAAGGGTTAACACGCTGTGTATTGCCTTGGAATAGAGCCCTCTAATCTGTTTACGTGGCTGTGTGTACACAGTTGTGATGATGAGGAAATGCTAAATGCAGTCGGTTTTTCTGTGTGAGGATGAATTTATCAGCCCTTGCTGGAGCTGTTGAATGATAGGATTGTTAGGAGAAACCTTTCTAATCTGTTTTCTTCTGCAGTAGCATGCCATAGCCACCAAACCATGCTGGTGATCAGGAAAAAAAAAAAGGCAAGCCATGTTTTCAGATTGTGCACCAAGGCTGAACACAGAGTAACTGTGCAGGAAACAAGGCAATCATTTCTATTCCCTTTTAACTTGAGTCAAAACATCTCTTCAGAATGGTTTGTATGTAATGATAGCATCGGATCTTGGAGTTTTCTTGTTGTTGTTGGATTGTGGAGGTGTAGGGTTTTCTCTTAAATTCCCTTCTTGCCCAGTAGGGAAGTCGATATTTAACCCACCCTCTTTGAGAACAACTTTTAAATATTTCACTGCCAACAGACAACTTGTTTCCAGATTCACTTTCAGGATGGAGTCAAGGAATTAAAGCAACGAGGGTTTAAAAAGAAAAGCAAAGAGAGCCAGAAGAAAGCACTTGTTCAGATTTCTCTTTCAGAAATTCTTGCTGTCAGACCTGTCTCTGTCCCAGCCAGTCAGTGACACCAGAGCAATAGAGATTTCCACACTGAAAAAGGGAGAGGTGAAATAAAAGAAATCAACATGGGAAAACACTGAAAATGTGAATAATGTGAAATATTGTCTTGCATGATGAGCTGTTTTGGGTGGAATTTCTCAGGTAATTGCTCTCTTTTGCAGGGACAGAGCTCCCTTCATCTTCACATCAGAGATGGAATATTTCATAACAGAGGGTGGGAAAAACCCCCAGCGTTTCCAGGAGTTTGTGGAGCTTTGTTGTCGAGCTTATAACATAGTCAGGAAACACAGCCAGCTCCTCCTGAACCTGCTGGAGATGGTAAGGAGCTCGAGGGTGAAACCAAAAATCAGTTTTCTCTGGGGTTCTGTTCCCTTTTTTGCTGCACCATGATCTCAACAGGTCTCAGGTGCAGAGCTGAAAATGTTGGTGCTGCTCTTCCTGTCCACTCAGAACCAATTTCTGAGAAAAGGAAAGCCAAGCTGCTTGGTGGTTTTCCATTTCATAATACTTTTTTTTTTTTTTTTTTTAACAAAACAGCAGAAAACTGCGAAAGAAGCTGAGTACAAGTTTTGCATTCAGGAATTTCAGTCAGCCCTATTTCTAGGTGTTCATTTACCCTTCTGTTCACATTTACAGGACAAATTAAGCTGAATATTTCACAGGGTGGGTGATCTGGCAGTTCCTGAGCAGCCCTGCTCTGCACTGGTGCCTTTAGGAGGGGCTGGCACATTTCCACTGTCATTTCTTGGGATGGCAAACACAGAAAAGAAAGAGCAGTGCCCATACTGACACAGGGTTTTTTAGTTCTTTTGTGTAGATTTTTAAGGCCTCTAGGAGTTTTTATTCTTAAGTATTCCTACTGATTCATGTGCAAATCCCATGTCTGATTTATGCCTCTATTTACTTGTGGGGGAAAGGTTAATGATTTTCCCCCTGCATGGATACAACGAGAATATGACATTAATTAATATTTACTGAGATGCTTGGCTAAGATATCAATCCAAAATTCGTATGCAGGGCCCCATGACCTGTAAGGGAGTGATGTGTGCATGAAAAAAAAAAAAAATCGAGGTGGCCTTTTATAAACAGAGCTGCTCAGTGAACACAATGCTTTATCATCTCCAGCTTGTGCACTGGGGGAAGGTGACAGAAATGAAAGAATTCCTCTCCCTTGCCTCTTCCAGCTGGTCCATGCATGGATTAATGCAGGAGTTCAGGGAGAGATTCCCTGACATGCAGCAGGAAGGGTTGCTCCAGATTTCTTGAACTTGCTGCTTCGTGGCCACCAAGGTGCAGCAAAACTGCATTTCCATCAAAAAGCACAAATTTCCTCTGGAAGCAGTGCAGAGTGAAGTATTGTGGGGGTTTGGATTTTTTTTTTTTTTTTTTTTTTTTTTTTTTTTTTTTTTTTTTTTTTTTTTTTTGCTAGAGTTGGGTTTAAATGTTTGAGAGACGGTATTTTTCATTTGCATTTAGATGTTTATTAATTCTTATCTATATTACAGTGAGTTTTATAGTACTTTTAGTTAATAAGCTAAAAATTGAGCCATATTGCATTCTTCACAAAGCCTTTTAAGGCCAAATTGTCCAATTAAGAGCACTTAAATTATTTCTACTTTGAACTTAATAACTAACCATTTTTGACCCACAATGCAGAAATTTCTATTTAATTACAAAAGTCCACCCAGACTCATGAAGAAGAAGGTGAAGAAGAAAGGCAAAACCTCCACCCCAAAACCTTCATCTTGCTTTTTTTTGCTATGCTCTAAACCCTTAAATTCCAAGTTTTCTACCATGTGATGTTACACACTTCTATCCAAATTAAACACCCGTGATCCTAGTTCCCTTACCCAATTCTGGAAGCTTTCTCCACTGCCTCAGGTCAAAAGCTGTTTGTTTTGTTTTTTATTTTTATTTATAGAGTTTATATCAGAGTTGAGATTAAAAACACAAAGGAGAGTAATTTTTTGTCTTTCCTAAGCCTGGCCAAACTCAGTTTGTCTGTAGTCAGGACATGCTGCATCTCTGGTGTAAAAGGGTTAACTCTACTATTTAATTAGTGGGGTTTTTTGTTTTGGTTTGGTTTTT
This sequence comes from Sturnus vulgaris, assembly GCF_001447265.1. The sequence continues at coordinate 5,231,779 of NW_014650487.1, forward strand.
ATTTAGAGTTTAGATTAGAGTTAGGATTAAAAACACAAAGGAAAGTAATTTTTTTTCTTTCCTAAGCCTGGCCAAACTCAGTTTGTCTGTAGTCAGGACATGCTGCATCTCTGGTTTCTGCTGATCTTGTAGCAGAGCTAATAGAGCTGAGCTCCAAGTCAGCATCCAGACATGTCTCAATATTTGTCAGTGGCTGCAGCTCAGTCCGTGGTGTTGCACTTCAAAATTGAAAAATAACTGGCAGCACACTCACAGCCCACAGACAAAAGGAATTAAACAAACAAGACCAGTTTGGGGGAAAAAAAGGTAGACTGTGAAGTTCCACTTGGAATTCATTTCCATACAGAATTTCAGATGTCATCATGGAGAGGTAAGATTAACTAATCCCTGCTTGTTTGTATCAGTGAAAGTCTAAAGATTTCTCTCACTGTTTGGAAACCTGCATCATTAATCTTTAATTCTACTCCCACATTCTGTGATTCTGTGATTCTGTTTGTAAAACATAGTTAAAAAATAAGAAAAAGGGGGAAAAAAAGACTTTCTGAAAAAAAAAGAACACTTTGCAGAATATGACACTGAATGCACAGAATATTCACAGAATAGTAAATTGTGCCCTGGGTGATCAGTGACAATTAGTGGTTTCTACAAAACAGGATTATGAACAAATTGAAGGAGTTTTGGCCCAGTTTGGGAATTAATGTTATTTCTTGGTGGTGAGCAACATCTCTCTAAAACTGTCCTGACATTTGCTACTGGGAATAAGAAATAATCCATGAAGTTTCCAAAATTTTCAAAAGCAGAAACGTGTGGGAGCCCCACGAGTCTGCTGTGAATTCAGAGTTCAGCAGAGTTCAGCTGCCTGCAGTTCATCAGCTCTGCCCTCACTGAAAATTCCATGTGAACTCTCATAAAGGGGGTGATGGGCAGGACACAGACACCTTCTGACTGCTTCAAAGAAATGCAAACTCCACTGTAATAAATTTTATTTTTTTTCATATAGAAAGTTATTAAAGGAGATATAAAGTTATCACTCCCTGCTCTGGTGAAGGGCAAGGTAAATATTTATTTGTAACAACCCCTTTTTTTCCCCCCTTTTTTCTGTTTTTGTTGTTGTTTCTTTGTTTGTTTTTGTTGGTTTTTTGGTTTTTGGGTTTTTTTAAATCCAAAGGGAGGAGGAGTTGTTATCATCTTTTCTAAATGGGTTGAAGGTATATTGATAAATAGCACTGTGTGTCCTTCAGTGCTGAATATTGTTATTATCCCTGCTGTCAACCCCCTTTAATTCACCTCTTTGAGCTTTCTGCTTCTCTGTTCCTTGCCAGCCAAAATTCCATCAGGACAGCAACCTGACTGTCCAGTGGCAGCTGGGAATGGGGCTGAGGAAGATTTTCTTCATAATGCCAAAACTCAGTGTACAAATGCTGAGAATGTTTGAAGGAATAATCCTAAAATAAAATCAGTGCTTCCTTTTTTCTTTGCTGTTGCTTGAAAAACTCAGTGGGTCTTTCTGTCTGAGCTAGACATAAATATCAGTGGAGAATACCCAGCAGTGACTGCAAATTCCCATACATTTCCATCTGCAGGAGTGATGGTTTTTTCTACATTACACACACAAAAAAAAAAAAGCATCACTCCTAACTTGCTGCGATTGCTGAGCAAAATCAGTAGGTTTAGAAGTGAGGAAATGTTGTTGTTGCCATTTGAAAATGCCTGGAGAGAGCTGCATGGGCAATTGGACACACGGAGCTGCTTCACCTCCTCGAGTGTTGACTTTGCAAGGGGAATATTGGCCCCATTCGGGGTTTGAATTTCTTCTGGCTGCCCAGCTGGAGCAGCTCTGTCCCTGCAGCTCTCAGCCCCACCCCGGGGCTCCTGCATCCATCAGGGTCTGAAGGAATTTTTCTCCTCCTCGGAGGGAACCTGTGCTCCCTTTGCAGGAGGAGCCAGGAGTTACAGATGAGAGGCTGATGTTGGGTTCAATTGAATTAGGGCTAGGACAGCACTGGGAGCAAAACAGAAATGTGGTTCCTACTGCTCAGGTGGCTGAATTTGGTCACCTTCCCTTCATCACCATTAGAAGGATCTGAAGGAGGCTTAGCAATGCACACTTTGAGGTTATGGCATCTCTGAAGAGAAAATAAATAACTAAAATGGGTCGTTGATTCTGACCCATGCCTCTTCCAGGTGCCTCAGTGTGAAAGTTTACAATGCAATATATTCATTTTATTATTCCAGGCATTGCTCTAGCATCAGAGCCACTTTTCAGATCAGCAAAACTGTTTTACAAGATGTTTCGGTGTAAAAACCTTTCTTCTTTCACTTAGGCCTATTTAATTGAAATTTCTTTTCAGTAGAACAGTGGACTAATGATCTAATGTTGCTTTCCATGTAGATGCTGCATGCAGGATTGCCTGAGCTGAGCAGCCTCCAGGATCTGAAATATGTGTATGATAACCTCCGTCCTCAGGACTCAGAGCTGCAGGCTACAAGCTACTTTACAAGGTAAAACCAGAATAATAATCTAGAAACCTTGTCCTCTTCAGGCATGAAGCAATTTTTTTCTCTCAGGTTAAGAAGCTTAATCAGGGAAATTACACAAAAAGATAATTTGTCTTCACATGTTTACTTCTAAGAAGTCTTTCTTTATGCATGTTATAACCAATTTCCTCAAATTTCTGGAAGAAGCAGTTGTGCATTTGTGGCACACTCATAACAAGTCAGTGGCTGGAGATTTCTTAGCCTTTCATGGTGAAAGCACCCTGATTTTTATTTAATGTTTTCTCTCTGCTTTTAAATGCAGCAGCTCCATGCAAACAGATTTGGACTGCTTAAAGATGTTCAAGCTGTTAATAGTCTGAGTGAGAGCCTTCAATTTCTGCATTTTACTCCTTTTTCTCTTCCTCTTTTGACCTTCTAGCCATCGTTTCTCCATCTGCAAACAGTCTGGCTCTTGCTTTTCAACAATTACCAGATCAGTCACAGAAAAGCCTTGTGTGTGAATACAGGTACATTTACAGCTTCATTTGTGTCAGGATAATGAAACCTTTCACCTGTTCGTGGTAATTGCTGGGGATTAATGAGGAGGAGCTGCAGCTGATGTGCACAAAGTCACTGCAAGCCCCCCAGTGCTGATGTTTCAGATATCATTCCAGCTGTTGGTGTGATGATGTGGGATGTGGATGGAATGAGTGGAGCCTTATGTGGAACTGGAGCCCCACTCTGCAATTCCAGGCACAGCAGGAGGCAAAAATCTCCCTGCCAGAGCGTGCCCTGAGCAGCAGCATCCTTTCCCAAGGACTCTGAATTTGTACTCCCTGGGCACCCTCTGCACATGAAAAACAACTCAGACTTCTCTGACCTCATGAAAGTTTTGGGAAATTAGAAGTGTGCTGTTTCTGTGTCTCATTTCCATGTACTAAAATCTGCCACAGTCTGAGGAAACCAAGGCAGCAAATTTGGAGAATGCTGGGGCAGAGACCCAGAGACTTAAAGGGTGACCTTTGAAAAAAAAAAAAAAAAAAAGAGAGAAGAACTTGTCAAACCAAACTATCAAACTATTGTTCCATGACTTTACACACAGCACAGCACTGAGTTCCTTTTCCTGTAACACTTGGGTTTTTTTTTAATATGCTTTCACTCCTGCCCCTTAGCAAAATCATTATATTTTAAAATTTTACAGCTTCACATTTACCATCAACTCCTACCTTATCCTTTCCTTTAAAATTTCACATATTCCCAAATTGCAGACTTATATTTTCACTTCAAAAAGTTTCTAGTTAAACTGCAAAAGTCTTGATTCTGTCAAATAGTTCAGGTGGTTGTGTCTGTCTCTCCTGGGTGAAACACCCAATTTATTGAGTTAGTGAAAATGGGCTGGGACATAGAAAACAAGCAGGAAAATCTGAGTCTTCAGAGTGCAAATTGCATGCTTTGGAAGAGCTGCTGTGCTCGGTGGCCTGGTAGAGGTTTGTGTTAGGCTTAGGAAATGCAGCTCACAGAGACTAAAGGCAGGACTCAGGGGCCACATTGGCCTTTCTTGTTAGGGATGGTGTGAAGGAAATGAAGGAAATTCCACTCAGTTCCTGCACACCTACAAAGTATCTCTGCTGTGGGCTCTGCTCTTAACTTGAAAGTGCATTTTCTCCTAAAATGCATTCTGTGAACTTCAGAGCTATTGTTCCAATTTCCTTCAAAATGCTGAAGCTTTGTTTTTTTCCATCATTACATCACATAGAAAAGAGAGATATTGCTAGAGTGCATATTTTATTAATTAATATTCTTAGGATATGTTTGTATTATATATGCTCATTTTCAAGAAGAAAATCCCTTTACATTCGTTCATGAATTTCCATGGATCTCATTTCTCTTGATGCTTCTTTTCTACTTCATTCTAATTTCTATTCATTTGAACATTATTTCTGTTAACTCAAAAAAAAAATGCTTTAACATTTCAACATGTTTGAACATGGGGGTAATATCAGGCCTCATGTCTAGTAGGATTTTAACTTCTGGAAATTGTATGCAGGCACTTTTCAAAATAAAGACTTTGGGATGGCCTGATCCATGCAGAGACTGCCTGTAAAAACACTTTCCAACCTGGCTTTAGGAATGGAAATATATTAAGATTTTTGTGAGCTTTGTGTTGCCTACATCATCTTTATTCCTTATCCCCTTGTTATAAAAAATAATGATATGACAAAAAAATCCAGTTACAGACTTCATGGTCAATCTCTGGCTTATTCCTGTATCTGTTTTTCAAGAAGGACAAGGAAATTGGAAGTTCTGATTATTAGCACAACTTCTAGTAGTTCTCAAATCCCTCACAATTTGTAGCTCGTTTTTCTCTATATTTTTTTCCAAAAACACTTCATTGTTTTTTAAAAGCTCTTTTCTAGGCAAGGAGTGTGGTCATTGGAATGTTAAACTCTGCCAACAGAAAGTTGTTTCTTGTTCTAAGTACAAGGTGGTTATTGTAATCTTTCCGATTCAATCATATAATGTGTCTGCTGAAAATCCCAATCTTCTGCAGTGAGAACAGAACAATATTCCTCTGTATTTCTCTAGGAATGGGTTGCTTTTAGCAATTTTCTGAGTTGGTTTTAGCAATAAGGCTGACATTGGCCCTGGTGTTGTTTAGAAACACCACGAGATGCTGAATGATGTCAGGATGCTCCTGGCAGGAGATGTTAATTTGTTCTTTGCCATCCCCTCTTTGGGCCAGCAGAACAATTGTGCTGGGCTTTGGGCTGGGGGAGCCCTGACCCCTTGCAGGCTCACAGAGCATTCTGTGTTTTGCTGAATTGCTGGGGTCTCCTTTGGCTGTAAGGCACGTGCAGCAGGCTGTGGTGTCACTTGTGTCACTCGTGTGTCCCCCCGGCTCAGCCCCTCACATGGAGCATCCACAGTGCCCCAGCCCAGGGGCAAACAAGAGTTCCTGTGTCTGCTCCTCAGCCCCCTGCACCTCCTCCTGCCAAATGAAACATCCTTGTCTCCCCAGCAGCTGCCCTGAACTCTGTTTGATCCCTGAAACTCAATTTGATCCCCACCCTGTGGTCACTGCACTGCAGAGAGAGAGAAAGGACAGCAGCACACACGGAGCTCTTTGGGGAAAAAAGGCCAATTTATTGTACAGCCAGCCCGGATTTAAAGTGTGTCAGTGCAGCCAGGACAGGACAGGAGCTCACGGGACAATTGGGAAAAACATCCTTGGGACAGCACCTCAGGATGTGTCCCACGGCAAAGACACCAGGGGTTAATGTTGGTGATGAATTCCACTCTGTTTGTCACCGTGTTGTCACCCTGGGAGACTCCTCCCTAACTGAAGCTGCAGTCAGCTTGTCAGCCTGGGAATGGAGCTGAGAGTCAGGAGAAATCCAGGCCTGGAGAGAATTCCCAAGCTGTGATTCCCCAGCTCTGTAAATGTGTGTGTCCACACCACCCCTCCCTCCTTCCCTCTTCCCCAGCACGGTTTTATCAGAAACTGGAAACCCATCTTTCCTCTGCATATCAATTTCCTCTATGGTTTTCTGCAGATGTCTTCAAATGTCAGCATGGTGTGGCAGGCTGCCTGACATTTTGAAGGTGCCTGCACAGGGATGTATATTTAAAATTGGTTTTAAGTTAGCCTAATGCAATGAATGGAGTTGATTTCAATTGATTGCAGTGTGCAATCTGACCCACTCATGGAAAGCCATGAATAAGAGATGCAGGCTGGATCTGCCAATTGCACATTGCACATCCTCAGCAGCCTGGCACAGGGTGCTTTGTTTATTTATTAATGAACTCATTTTTTAGGTACCTGTCATTGCCCAGGTCAAACCTATCCACTCCAAACCACAAATGCCAGCAGGATAATCCACAAAAATTCCTTTAAAAACTGCTGAGCTCAAACTGATCAGCCAATCTCTTTTTTTTTAGATGGCTGAGGGTATTTCAGCAAGAAATTTCCCAAACAGGTGAAACACAGTGAAAGCTGGTGGCATCTGACAGGGAATGAACCAAACTACAACATTAAATTTGATTTCAGTGATATTCAAGTCGTTTGTAAAGATTGTGGTGTATCTGTGAACAGGAGGCAGACTTCCTCCTTGAATTCCTGTTTTTTTGAGGAATTCATATTATAAAAGGTCTGTTGCTAAAAGCAGTAATAGTCTGGAAAACTCTATTAATATGGGGGCATACTATTCAACTTATCTGAAAATGGGGCTTGGTAAATTCATGGATGGAAATGTGGAATATAAATGAAACACTGCTCATTAACATCTGAGAATCCCATGAAAATAAATTTTGCCCATTATACTCTAAGTGATTTTCAGGCCTAGATGGAAATGAGAAGCAGGATACCATGGAGAAAGATAAATATCTACCAAGATTAAAATCTTAATAACTAGTCCATAATAATGGTTGTATGTGCTGTGTATAAAGGCTGGTGTGTCCTTAAAAATCTAAGCACTCAGAATAAGGAATTCCCACAAGGAATGGCTGTTTCCTAAAACTAAAGTGGCAAAAACTACCCCTAGTCATTCCTGAAAACATTAATCAAAACTTTTCACCCATCTCCTTTTTCACAAGCAGCCAGGCAGTCTGTTCATGTTTTACCTGATACTGTAATTTGACAGCTCTGTAGAAAGACCAAAGCCAAATCTGAAATTCAAAGTCAATTCAGCAGGTGGAAAGCAGAAAGTCATTACTTTCCAATAATGCCAGATATTTAACTTTCTTTTTCTGACAACTAGGTCAGGCACCAATCTGCATGGTAAACAGTTATTGTCATGTGGAAAATAGCATTTTTCTCTCTGAAAACTGTGTTGGCACCATTTGGATTCACTGCTAATATTACTCTAGTTAATGACACTTTCCTGTTTTATTCTGATTAACCTGAGCTTTGAGTGCTTTTGTACTGTTCACTTAGTTTAGCTATCTCTAGACCATCAGGAACTCATTTTCTGTGCAGCCTGGGCTTCCAGAGCTCTGAAATAAATAAGGA